>CM024245.1:30268297-30340039 GCA_013421045.1 Propylea japonica | reverse complement strand
TATTGATGAATAGAAATTTAAAAATTTTCTGTGCAGAAAAAAATTTAAAAATTTTTCAAAACTTATGTCTCACACGTTTATCTTTCCCTTTTTATTATAAAATGATTTGAATGCTATTGACTGAAAAACCATTTCAGCCCAAATTATGATAAGATGAATGTAAAACTAAAGGAAATACAGCAATATTCAACATGATAGGTTATCAGATATACATACGCATTCAGAAAAGGGCTTACCTAGTAAAGCTAACAACATTCAAGAATAATATCAGAAATTCATTTAATATATCCACATTCCAAATTATGTGAAGCAAACAGAAAAGTTACAATGTGAGTTCCATGAAGCTTCCAACGAAATGGTTGCGAACATTCACTCAAAATCATGCCAAAGAACACATACATTGGCAGCACACATTCAACCATTGGATGAATACATCTTCAATCAGTGCAACACCTTCATAGAAGAGTTCATCTCAATAGTTGATTATGTGCTGTTAACTGTATGTGTTTTCTGGTATAATTGTGAGAGGATGTTAACAGCCGTTATGTTGATGATTCAAAGAGTTCACATTGTACATTTTCTGTTTGGTTTCACATAATAATGAATGTGGATATAACAATGAATTTCTGATATTATGCTTGAATGTAGTTGGCTTGACTTGATTGGCTCTTGACTGTATGACATTCTATTGTACTATGATAACCAAACGTTGTTGATATTGCTGTATTTCCTTTAGTTTTGATTTTCATCTCCCAGAAGACAGTTAGCACCCGTTATAGTGCTGTTAATGCAGACCAAGTGATATGTCAGCTGCTGAAATTGTCTTTCGGTCAAGATCATCAAAATCATTCCATACAGGGTTACAGGTTATTGAGTCATACTGAGTATTGAGGGACGTTATTTTTCAGGTTATTCATGATGATTGGGTCCTATAATGGAGATTCCTAAATTTTACCGTTATTGAGAAATTTAATTTCAAATATTTTTTTATCCCTCATCGTTTGGCGATTTCATTGACTTTTCTTAAAATAGGGCTACTATGGTAGGTGTTTTGGAGAATCTAGGTAGAGGAGATGTCAATTGATAAAAACGATTAAAAAAAAAATTGTACCTCTACTACTAACAGCTTGATAAATGATAGAATTTAAGAATTTCCACCGATTGTTTTCAAATTTGAAGCCCTCTCCTGTGAAAAAAGGTATGGAAGTTATTCTGGGAATATTTCCAAAAAACTTTTTTCACTTTTCAGCTTTTCGAGACTTGCCATTATACAGGGTTTTCCTTTTAAGATGGCCTATTAGACGTTTTAGGAGAACTAGTGAATATTTCGTTCGAAATTTTAGGTGCAGCCTTGAGGGTGAAGGAACTCTTCGCCTAAAATATTTTCAAGTCAACAGTGTTGCCACGTTATCTCAAACACATATCTACTTTCTTATTTCAAATGGAATTACCTATATTTTATTATTTATCGATTCAATACAAAATTCGCAGTATAACCCATTTAAAAAAATTTCTCTGCTATGCACTGTTGCCAAGTTATTCACAGATTCCTGAAAATTTGACATTGCATTGCTAGTTTTGGAAATGCAATATCTGGATTTATTTTTAGCGAACGAAACCAAACTCAGCAGTTTCATAGTAGAGAATCCATGCATTATTTGATGCATTCAGTATTTTGATGCGGCGGAGGTTTTTCGAAGATTATGCTCCGAAAATGTGGATCTTAAAATTGAAATATTTCGAGATTTTCAAATGGCAACCCCATATTTGTTTTACAGCATTCAATTCGAAATAAAAAATGAATAGCAGTCCTTTCACACAAATTATTTATTTGGATAGTTTTCGAATTAAATCAAAAATACTGAATTTCTTCAGTATTTATAGTCATGATCTATGGTCGTGTTTACGATGAAATGACTCTATGATTATGAGGTGAATTATTGCAGTAGATTCTATGGTTGGAATCATAAAGTGTTCGATGATCATGGATATCATAAAAAAGTTAACCCATGTTATTCAAATACGATTCAGGTTGTTTCACAATTCACGAGGAATACCAAAAAATATTGGAAGGACCCCGTATAGGGACCTTTAACAATCGTTATCCACATTTAGCAAGAATAAGTGGAATGAAACTCCGACAACTGTTTAGGCTTTCTGCAATCCTGGCCCAATGTTCATGACCTTAACCATAGAATTCATTTCGATAATTCACCCTCATAATCACACAACATAATGTCCACAGATCATGACTATAAATACTAAATTCAGTATTTTTCATTTAATTCGAAAACTATCCAAAATAAATAATTAGTGTGAAAGGAGACTCCCATTCATCTTTTATTGCGAATTGAATGCTGTAAAATAAAATGGGGTTGCCATTTGAAAATCTCGAAATATTTCAATTTTAAGTTCCACATTTTCGGAGCATAATCTTCGAAAAACTTCACGCCGCATCAAAATACTGAATGCATCAAATTAATGCATGGATTCTCTACTATGAAACTGCTGAGTTTGGTTTCGTTCGCATAGAAAATAATCGAGATATTTACATTTCCAAACAGGCAATGCCGATGTCAAAAATTTCAAGAATTTGAGCATAAACGTGGCAACAGTACATGACAGAGAAATTTGTGTTGGTAGGTTATACTCCTAATTTGGTATAGAATCGATACATAAATAGAATATAGGTAGTTCCATTTGAAATAAGAGAGTAGATATGCGTTTGAGATAGACGTGGCAACACTGTCGACTTGAAAATATTTTAGGCGAAGAGTTCCTCAACCCTTAAGGCTCCACCCTAAAATTTCAGACGAAATATTCACTAGTTCTCCTAAAACGTCTAATAGGCCAACTTAAAAGGAAAACCCTGTATGTAAAAATATTGACCAAATTAATTTATATGTCAGAAGGGGGTACATTTTTAGTTCTAGATGAAAGAAGGTAATTTACGTGATGAAACAAAACGAAACATAATGATATTTTTTTAATTTTATATGACCCCTAGGCGTTAAATCGGGTCTCCTCGCTGACCATCTAATGGGCCCGCCTCTTCCAGGAAACTTATTGAGTTATATCCCCGTTCAACCATGCTCGAACGTTCCGTATCCAAATTATCGGGCAATAATTATAACATGTAATTTGAAATGATGGCCATCCACAAGTTTAGACTGAATCCCCTATGTGACCGCTTTCTTTTCTTCAAATTTAAGTTACCTCGCTTTGTGAGCCCAATAATGTTCAAGCATGGTTAAACGACAATATCCAAATAAAGGATTGGAAGAGGCGGACCCATAGCATGGCCAGCAAGGAGCTCTGATTTAACGCCGATGGATTTATATGTATGGGGTCATATGAAAAGCTTAGAGTACGACCAAATGACGCCGATTGCAATATCGATATTCTGAGACAGAGGATTATTGATGCAGTTGAGGAAATGAGACGGAGCCTGCAAACCTCTGTCGTGAAATGTAATTCACGAAAACAAATGAAAATTTTCGTGAGAAGTTGTGGCGGTCATGTCGAACAAGAAAAGAAATCAATGAGAAAGCCACAAAAATGAGGGATTAAAAAAATCTTTGAAATTCCATCTCAATACCGGTGAAATTTCGGATACCATATTATAAGTCCAAATTCATCAGAAATACCTGAAAGAGAACGTTCCTCAATATCAAAAAAAAAAAAAAACTGGAGTATCTTAGTTTTGAAATGAAAAAGAGCCCATAAATTTCCAACCTAAGATTTCATATTTCCAACGGTTGCAGAAGTAGGTACCCTCAAGGACAGCGAGTTCAAGATAGACTGTTCACGCCATCTTGATGTTATGATAATTACGAATAGTTTCAATTTTGCTTGCATAATGTTACAATGACTAATTACTCATCTATTCCCTGACTGGTACTTTATCGTCAATGGACGATGAGCCTCTGTGGTAATGGTGGCAGATCAAAGCAATGAGTTATGATTCTTACACATTTGAAGTACATGAATGTTCAACAAACAACAACATGGCTGCAGGAGCAGCAGATCGACAAAGACTTTGTACTGGAGGTCATGAATCAGAGAGCACTGGTTCAGATATAAATCTCTTGTTACAAATGACTCTGAAACGCAGAACTTGAAGATAAAAAGTACAAAAATGAGACCATCAAATTGCTGGGAATATCATGGATGGGGCATTCAATGGAAACCCTACATTGAATCATTAAAAGAAAACTTACCGGGGAAATCTACACCATCTCAGTTGTGAATAGAGTTTCCTCCAGAGAGTGGCAGTGATCTCCTATTTTGCCAACTTCCATTCGGTTGCAATCATATGGAATCCTCCACATCGGTTCATGCCAGCGACATCCTGGTCTTCAGAAGAAAGCAATAAAAACAATGTTGGGCTAAAACAGACAGAAAGCTGTAGAGATGCGTTTTAGTGAACTCAATATACTTACAATACCATAAGTGCTTATATGGAGTGTGGCCACATATGTCCACAACAACTTTGGCCCTTCCAAGCCAATAGCACATTCCACAACTTCAATACAAGAAGCCGAAACCAACTTACCATATCTACCATGAACGAAAGTATGCACAGCAGGAAGTAGATAACGGGGGACCTAAAATATCAACAGACTGCCTGATAGCGCGAAACGAGCGAGTGCAAAAAAAGTTCAAGAGATGCATGAAGTAGATTTCTAACACAATATTAACTATTGAAGAATTCTTGAATAACACTTAAAGCAATCATGAATATGTTATTGTTAAAGTTTTCAAACTGACGTAGCATGTAAATAGTGGATGCTGAAATAAAATTATTATTATTATGGTGGAAATAGTCTTCAGTCCAATATGATTTAAAAATAACATTATTTGGCAAAATTGCCACTATGAATACGTATACCCCAATATCTTCTCAGTTGTGGAAACTCATCAACTATAATACTTTGCTTCGAAATGAATATTCAGTACCTATCAGTTAAATTAGTTGTTACATGTGAACTATAAAGATTCGAAAGCATTATCATTATCATTATTATTTTTTCTGTCTATTTCAAACTCAATTATTTACTTTTTGACGAAATCAACCTTGTGATATTCAAGAAATCAGAGTTTTATTGCTGCAATTAGGGCAGCACACTTGAGAATACGGACACTGAAATTTGAAAGGACTATAAACAATATACTGGATAAATAATTTTACACAAAACGGTTTTCATTTTACCTTCATGAATCTCGAACGAAATTCTACGCAAATCTCATAATAGAACTCTATATTGAATTTCAATTGGATATAACTCATGATAACTGGAAGTAATCGAGAAATAGAATATTCGGTGACCGATTTCGCCGTACAAGTGACCAAAAGATAAAAATCGAAATTATTGTGTTGAAGGTTCCTGATTGTGAGGTGAAAACTCTTCTTCGAAAACCCAGTAAATAAATAGTTTTTTTTCTGAACGTCTGTTCAATCTCTCTTGGAACCTTAATTTCTATATCAATTTTAATAGATATTAGGGTCAATTGTGTAAACAACTGTTAATTTTAAAGCATGGTTAAAAATTAAACTATCCGCTAACTTCATTTTTATTCTGTATACATCATAAGCTTTAAAATATAAAGGAAGACGCTTAATTTTAGCCGATATATGTTAAAATTTAAACCCTACTATAGATTAAGACTTTAAAACATTTTTGATAGTGGAAACTTCAACAAATACAACCGAATCGATTTAAATTCAAGTGAATAATATAGAAAAGGCTCTGATATTTGATGTCTATTAATTAATGAAGAAATTCAAAATCATAGGAACGTACTTAGAAAGCACATAATTTGTTTTTGGGTTATGATATACTTATTATGTTACTCTGCACAAACCAAATATTTTAAGGAAACAGTATAGGGGATTCAAAGAAATTTGAGAGATAATTCAAATCCTTTCGAATTATTTGATACAATATCACTAAGCTTTTCAGACTTGATAAAAAACTTGTCAATTAATAATACATTCAATATCTGAACATATGCATGACAGTCAAAGATCAACATTTGTTCCTAAACATCTCCCATACTATGTATGTACTTTGCATTTTCTTCGTCACAGCAGGTTCGCTTCATCAAATTGCATTGAGTCAGCCAATGGTCAGTCATAGTATTGCAGAAGTTACAGATTTTATAGTTCAAGGTATACCCAGAAATAGTGTACAGGAGACTTTCAACGAGGAGTTTCCTCATTTTTATGGGTAGGTGGTGTGATTGACTCACTCAAATAAAAATTATATCTCCTGTTAATATGTGTGCATCCTCTGCGCCATATTACTGTCGCAAAGGATACTACAGTCTACAGTATAAATACGCAAATATTTGTGTGATGCCAACAAATGCATTCTTAATAAGAATGCCAGATTTCCTGGTTCTGTTGCTCCATCACTTTATTAGAGGTTAGAAATCATAGATCATTGATCTACCCTTCGGGTTAAATAGTTTAAATGAATCAAGTGCGATCTGTCAACACCGCTTTATTCAACCACATTTAACACCACCGTTAAAATGAATGATTTTAAAGGATCCTTCAAAATTGACGTTATAGAATTGGAATTGGGTTATATTCAATTAACCAGTTCTTATAGAATTGACCCTATTGGAATTAACAGATTAAATTCCTAGAAAATTAATATCATGATAAATTCTCACAGGGCATACTGAATTAAATGAAAAAAATCTCTCGAAAAACGAAAATTTAAGTGTTGATATTCCGTATTAGTACAGTAATGAACTACCTACTCACTAAAAGTTCTGCCTACCGTTTATGTTATGTGAAAAAATTCAAGTAACCAAACTTATCTTTCATGCTCATATCAACTCATCAGCCGCTTGTATTTGCTAGAAAAGTCCATTCATTTCAATTCATTGCAAAGTTTCCATTATGTTCAATTTTGATCTCTCCAGCCTAGGAACTGTTGTTGTTTTCTGGAGATGATTCGAATAATTTTCCGCGCCTGAGAATCTTCCGCAATTCGAAATGTTGTAATCCAGTGAAGCTGTTTATATGTTTCATCTCAATTGACCACTGATACCTCTAATATATAAAAGCTCCAATATTGATGTTGTTACCTGAAAAAATTCGAATAATAATTTAATCACCACTTCAATATTCACAAACAAATATTAAAAACGCGCACGAGGAACTTTCAAATAATCTTTCAGGACGATTCTCCGCACGTAACTGAGAGTTATTTTTTGAAAATAATCGACTAGTCTGTGAATAACATCCCTGATTCATGATATTACGAAATGAAGTTATGACAGTTATGTCATATTACCAATATTAGGTCTTAATCTTATAACTCTACAGGGTGTCCTGCAACTAGTGAGCCTTAGTTTACAGGAGTGAAGGACGTCTATTTAGTAAACTTTGAAACCGAAAATATTTCAAGGATGAAGTCCAGAGGTACAGGGTGATTTTACGTGTTTTGCCAAAATTATTCTGTCGATAACTACTAACTGGGTGAACTTCTCTCAATGAAATTTGGTGGAGATATTTAACTCATGGTAACTGAAACAATCTTGAGAAAATGAATCCCAGGTACTTATTGGTAAAGATTGAGTGTTTGTATAAGGTTCGAAATGTATATTATGTATTTTGCGGAAAAAAGGAATATTGGGTTGAGAACTCTGAGGAATTATATCAACGATTCCGAAGTTCGACACCATTTAACGAAAGAAGTTATGATTTCAAAAAAAGAATTAGTAGTTTTAATCAAACAAGCAACAGCTGAAATAAACAACAAAGCTCACAATCACAATGGGCACTTCTATCTTCAATACATTTATGCTATGGTTAAAACAAAAAATAATAAATGCATGTAATGGCCTATGCAATTACAATAACCTTAAAAAAATCTAGAAATCAATTATTAATGAAACGATCGTATTGACGTTGTTTGTACTTACGCTGTTCATTGATGAATTTCTCTTTCCATTTCAGTTGCCTGTTGTTAATCTATGCTCTTTGAAAAGGAATTTTTCTGAATCATATCCTACTTTTGAAATTTCATCTGGTTACAGAGATTTGATAGAAACTAATGTTGTGGACGTTGTTGTCTTTCGTTTTTTATGTACCAAGTGTTGTGATGAATACCATCACAGTTCTCTGAAATGAAAGTCTATACTACTTGAAGAGTAAATAAACTCAATTCAATAGATTACAATTTTTGTCGCAATCACCATAGTTATATGGGGTCATTCGGTGAAAATTATACTTTCCTAAACATACAGCATGAGATGGGAAACATTTAAAAAATTTTAATGTAAATAAACCCACTGTAGCCGGGTTTCACAAAACTCCGATCAGCTTGATTATTGAAATGTCATCATTTCTGTGCAATTTTAGTTCATTTTTGACATAAACCATAGACTTAATTCAAAATCAACGATTGGATTCAAGATCAAGCTTTGTGAAATCGAGGGTCAATCTTCTGAAAGAATTCACCGATTTATCCGATATTTGGAATGATGATAGCTTTTAGGAGGTTCTAGAAAACTGCTATCAAATATTAATCGATTTGTACGAATGTATTACATAAATTTGGACAGTTCTAACAAGTTTTCGAAATCACCCTGTATAATGAATTTTATGATTACTTCGATATTTGCGTGAACAACATTCAATCATTCAATTCCCCATATAATATTTAATAGTACCATCCAGGTTACTAGGGACTGAGAAAATTATTAAATTCATTAAAATTCAAAATTGAAATTCAAAAAAACAGTCAGTCCTCGGCAACTTGGATGGTGCCGTGAAATATTAATTAGCGAACTGAATGAATGATTGTAACAGTTTACGCATATTTCCAACAAATAATGAAATTGGGTTATTTCGCAAACTATCTAGAACGGTCCAAATTTATGGATACGACCCTGTAAATCGAATGATATTTGATAGCAGTTTTCTGGAACCTCATGAGGCTACCTTCATTCGAAATTTCGAATAAATGGGTGCTTTCGTTCAGAAGAGACAGTGGTTTTAATTTCCAATCAAATTTGAAAAACACCCAGTAACTCAGAATCTAGATCTCCTAGGTACTACTACTCACTTTGGGATCTTCGAGGTATTTTCTGCCTCCCATTGAAATGTTTTCCATCTTATGCGAGACACCCTGTATCTCAACATATGTTTTCGCTTAGGTGCGTTGAACTTCGAAATTATTGATACTGCGAGATCTCTCCTTAGTTCTGAAACACAAATAAACGAACCTCACAGGAAACATCCTATTTTTCCAATACATCACTGGGATTTTGTTTTTTTCTTGTCTCAAAGTTAAAAGCCTTGTTTTGAACCTCTCTTCTAAATTTTATTGAAAAATACTGATCCAATCAGAAATTATCGACAAGTATAGTTTTGGCAGAAAAAGCTAAATCACGCTGTATCTCTGTAACGGTTGACTGTAAACTCTGAAAAATTTTTGGTTTCTAAGTCACCCAAGTAAGATCCTTTACGCCAGTGAATCATAACCCACTACCCACTGGTAGCTGGATACCCTGAAAATGGGTTGTTTCGTCCAAAATTACTATTATTTTTATCATTCTACCCGAAACTGATAACGACCAATCTTGTTCGTACCTTGAAAATTCATCATCTCTTTGTCATTTTTGTCGCAAATTTGAAGATATTGTTCTAGTGCTCACCATTCGTGTAATTTCACTTTTTATAACTACCAACAAGTAAAGAAATCATAACACCGTTTACTCCGACCGCTATCACCGCTCGATACTGACTATCTTTTCCGAGCGCATCTTTCACATCTGTTGCGATGATTAGTCATGTTTTGTTTCTAAGGTGCGTACAGATATAGAACAAAAATCGTATCGTAACTCCGTCGCGTGACAAATGTTGTTACGCATCGAAATACGGCGCTTATCGATATCAATAAATCGTTTCATATCTTATGGCTTAGCGGAGCATGCTGCCGTTACATCTTCACAACAGAAAGAGTTTTCTTGGTTGCAATGGAGGTTGCTGCAGCAGCTTATACAGGGTGGCCGGACGATTGACGTCCAAAAGGAAAAACAGGTCCCTCGTCGTCTCATAGGGTATTCGGATCACCCCCATGTATGTTATGCGATTTTTCACGGTTTCCGAGTTATGAATTTTTTATGAACTTTTTAGAATTTTCATCTTGACCATTTTAAAAAGATTAAAAAAAAAGTACAAGAGTTTTCTGATCAATTTTTTTTGTAAAAAAATCGCCATGAAATGTACTTTAATACATAAAATAACCAGCATCGTAAATTTGATAAAAATTATAGAAATGTTGGTCTCAAGTGAAAAAGTTACGTATTTTGGATCATGATCTAAATTTTCAAATTCAAATTAAAAAAACAGGCTACTTCATGGTTTGTCAGTAGGCTTAAAAAACTGCGCTCAACACTCAGCTTTCAGAATCATTAATAAAAAATGGTACTCTACAGTCTTTTGCTAGAATTAGCCTTCGAAATCAGCGAGGTGAGAAAAAACAAAGAGCTAGACGTTTACTCAAAAATTATTTTTTGCCATTTTAAGATTTTTCTGATCAAGTTATGATAGAAAATGCTGAAAATTTGCTTTAGGAGAAAAGTTTGGATAAGAAAAAGAAAAAGGTATGGCAATAAATCACACATTATGTAGATAAAATAAAATTTATTTATAAAAATTACAATAAAAAAATAAATGAATAAATAAATTTTGCGAAGGTGTAGAATGTGTATTGAGGCTGAGGTGGCCTTTTGAAAACCTATTGACAATTTTATAAATAAATTTCTTTCTATCTACATGATGTGTATATACATGCATTATTTAGTAAAGAAAAATAGAAAAAGCGTGCAGAAAGAAGGTGGTGGCAGACCAATTTGTATTCTAGTAGAAGAGTGTAGGCGGAAATAATTTACTCCTAGATTTAAAATTTCAGGCTATTAGTGGCCTTTACAAAATTTCACCAGAATTTCCCCAACAGACTTCGAATACTTGATCAATTTAATTGGACACAAAATAGCACGAAAAGATTTTGTTATAATAATGGGGATGTTTTGTGTCCCATAAAATTTCTTTTCTGCGGTAACTATTGATAAAATTAATAGTTCTCTTCCGTCCACTCCATGACATTCATTTCTTTCTCTTCAACTGAATAAAGAAAAACGAATCGCAAATGTGTACCCATCCCGTGCACACATGGTGCGTATCATTCCTTCGATGCGGTGTGAAAACCCACAAGCAGCGGAACGCGCGAGATGTTACTATGTTACGGTGTTGCGCTGTTACGCAGTGCCGTCCAGACTTGTTACGCGACGGAGTTACGATACGATGTTTTTGTTCTATATCTGTACGCACCTTTACGTTTATTGCATAAGTTATTTATTTTCACTTGTACATTATATGTTTATTTTACCTTAGAAACGGCTGCTATAAATACACTCATTATGCCCGTGGGCATTTTAGCGGGCATTATGGATCATAACGCCCGCTCAAAACGAAAACATTAATGACATTCACTTAATAAAATGATGACAGCAATAACGAACTTCAAAATATTAACAAATGCCATGGTTACTACTGAAAGTTAAATGGAAAAAAAAATCATAGGAGCAATCGAATTTTATTGTAATTAAATGATATATTCGTGAAAAAATAAAATCTGATGCACCCGAGCGTTATTAGATCCTAACGCCCATCGGGCAACATTCATCCCTCGGGCCAAAAGGCCCTCGAGCCCGAATGTTTCCCTCGGGCGTTAGGATCCTTAAAACGCACTTGGTACATAAATAAATATTATCCAATGGCATGTCATAATGACAACGTTATGTTGTTTTGTATTTCTTGATTTAAAGAACTTGTATTTTGAACTGAAGCTTTATTTTCGTTTTACAAGACTTGTAACGTATTATAATTGGGTTAAAAATGGTGCGAGATGTTGTCCCTATCAAGCCTTGCGACGTACTGGCTTCCCGCTTTGTGCGCCGGCCAACCGACGCAGTAATGCTGGCCTCTTGGGTGGGGCTCCCATGTTGCCGGCTTGCCGTTTCGGGCGTTGATATACTGAACATGCCCCCGGCCTTGAAAGGGCTGACTTTCAATCGGAAACATGCGGTGACTCGATGGGCAGTGGACATATCTTGGGGAAACTTCTCCTGACAGTTCCATCTTGCGTTCGGATAGAGGCAACTCTTGGTACTCCATCGCTTCCCGTGTGGATAGCTTCTATTCGTCCTAACTTCCACTTCATTACTGGTGTATTGTCTTCCTTTAGCAAGACGAGGGAGTTTGGTTTCAACGATCCAGAATTGACCTTCCATTTTGTACGCTGCTGGAGTTCGCTGACGTATTCTTTGCTCCATCTGTTCCAGATGTGCTGTTTCACTTGTGTGAGGTGCTGATATAAGGACATTCTATTGACTGGCAAGTGCGTTAAATCTGGTTCTGGTATAGAATACGCCGATCTTCCAATCAGAAAGTGCGATGGGGTAAGAGGAAGTAGGTCATGAGGAGAATCGGGAAGAGGGGATAATGGCCTTGAGTTCAAAATCGCCTCTATTTCTACAAGTAAAGTATTGAGTTGTTCGAATGTAAGAATTAAATCTTTAGTGGTTCGTCTCAGGTGATACTTCATTCGCTTTACTCCTGCCTCCCACAGACCACCGAAGTGAGGGGAATAGGGAGGTATAAACTTCCAATTGAAATCATTTTTATTGAATGATTTTTCCAAATCGGTTTTTTGTGAGGATATAAATTTACCTAGCTCGCTGAGCTCATGACTTGCTGCCTTAAAATTTGAGCCATTGTCACTACATATCAAAGAAGGTTTTCCTCTTCGAGACACAAATCGTTTCAGAGCTAATAAAAATGAATCCTTCGATAAGTCAGAAACCAATTCAATGTGTACGGCTTTGGTAACCGCACAGACAAACAGACACACGTAGGCTTTACTCACTCTGAAACCTCGACCTGATTTGCTTTTAATGTTCATGGGGCCGGCATAATCTACCCCAGCTACCTGAAAAACTGTTCTAGGTTCCAACCGAAACTCTGGCAATGGAGCCATTATAGGTTGGACTGTCTTTGGGTTCCATCGGTAACAAACCAGGCATTTTCCAACGATACGTTTTACAAAAATCCGTCCGCCAATTATCCAGAAATTTTCTCGAATCGTCGACAAAGTGTGTTGGGGACCTGCATGTAGCAATCTTAGATGGCATTCTTCCACGATTAATTTTGACAAATGACTACGCGGGTCCAATATAGCAGGATGTTTTTTCTCAAAATTGAATGTCGAGTTATTCAAGCGACCCCCAACGCGCAAAATATGTTGCTCGTCGATGAAAGGATTCAAACTGGACAGTTTTCCGCTTGCAACAGGCTTTTTTGAATTAATTTTCTTTATCTCTTCTTCAAAGTAACACGACTGCGATATTCTGATTAACTTTGCTAAGGCCGTGTTAAGCTCTTCGACAGTCAGATTTCCAGATAAGAGTTTCATATTTTTCCTTTTCAACATGCAATTTTCGCGAAATCGCAGAATGTAAGCTACTATGCGTTTCAGTTTAGATAAATTAGAGTATCTTGAAATAAGATACTCTTCCGTTGTATTAACTGACAACACTTGAACCTGCTTATTTCTCATGTCCGGTAGGTCTTGTTCAGAAATATCGAAACTTGAACTCCAAGTATTTGAGTTTTCCTTTAGTAATGACGGACCTTTCCACCATAATTCATTGTCTACCAATAGTTTTGGTTTTACACCACGAGATAACAAATCCGCAGGGTTATTCTTTGTCGCTATGTGATTCCACTTACAAGATGCGGTTAAATCTTGAATGTCCGCAACACGATTGGCTACGAAAGTTTTGAGTTTATTGGGAGGTTGTTTGATCCAACCCAAGACTATTGTTGAATCGCACCACATATAGCACTCATCAAATTCCAAATTATGAAAAGCATCTTTGACTTTTTTGAATAGTTTGGATAGAGTCCATGCAGCCATCAGCTCTAGACGAGGAAGGGTTATAATCCTCAAAGGTGCCACCTTCGCCTTTGCGCATAACAGTTCCGTATGCACTTGTCCCCTTTTATCAACAGACCTAATGTATACACAACCACCGTAGGCCTCCTCCGATGCATCAGAGAATCCGTGCATTTCTACTCGGATGGGATCGTCGCAAAGGACTCGCCTGTTAATCATTATCTCATTTAATATTGGTAATTGATCGCGGAATTCGCGCCAAGAGGTGTATATAGGTAAAGAGACGCTTTCATCCCATGATATCTTTTCAAGCCAAAGCCTTTGGAGTGTTATTTTAGCCGTTATAACACATGGAGCTAGGAGTCCAAGTGGGTCGAAAATTTGTGCTATATTTGACAATATGGTTCTTTTAGTTACGGCGGATTTCGTGGGAATATCCTCGGATATCGTATAAATTAACTTGTCCAGCTTGGGTTTCCATGATACCCCTAAAGTTTTTGCGTTCTCATGCTCGCTGAAATTAATAACCTCCAAATCCGATTCCTTATTGTCGACATGACATAGAGCTGCGGCATCATTCGTGTAAAATTTGCGCAATTCAAAACCCCCTTGTTTCAATATAGTCTTGATATCACGACATAAACAGGCTGCTTCATCCAGAGTGTCGGAACCTGTCAACAGGTCGTCCACATAAAAATCTTCTTTGATTGTTTTCGACGCCTTGGGGTATTTTGACATGTTTTCGTCGGCTAACGAAAATAAACATCGAACGGCTAGGTAAGAAGCCGCAGTTGTACCATACGTTACCGTTTGCAATTCATATATTTCTAAAGGAAGGTCGGTTCGTTTTCGCCATAAAATTCTTTGTAACGGCCTTTGCTCTGGGTTAATCAAGATCTGCCTATACATCTTTGCGATGTCCGCACATATCACGTATCTGTGACTCCGAAAGCGTATCAAGATTGAAAATAGGTCTTCTTGTAAGGAAGGACCAACATATTGGAGGTGGTTCAGAGAAAACCCTGAACTTGTCGGTGCGGAGGCATCGAATACCACTCGTAGTTTCGTGGTGATGCTGTCCGCTTTCAGTACGCCATGATGAGGCATGTAATAACAAATCGAGTTTGTTTCTTGTGACTCCATTCTTTTCATGTGGCCTAGGGATTCATACTCTTCCAAGAATTCCGAGTAATAGTTTTTCAAAGTAGAATCCTTTTCAAGTTTGCGTTCAAGAGACAATAATCGGTTTTTTGCGTTTCCTAATGAATCACCTAATTTGTAGGGAGATTCCTTCAATGGCAAAGACACCACGAAGCGACCATCTTCGTTTCGCGTGGTGGTTTTGATGAAGTGTTCTTCACAATAGCGTTCGTCCTGTGACAACGCCGGACTAGAACCAATGTCTTCTATCTCCCAGAACCTTAGACAACAGATGCTGAATATCAGCATCCGTTGTGTGGACGTTAGCTATATGGCAGCTAGTTGTGTTGGCCTCTAGACTGATTGGACCAGATATGATCCACCCTAACTTTGTCTTCTGAAGTACTGGGCGATTCTTGCCCAGCGATATCTGACCCACACTCAGTAGACTCCAAAAAACGTCTGATCCCAGAAGCATGTCTATCCGTCCCGGCTTATAATAACTTGGATCAGCTAAACTGATCTGTTCTGGGATTTTGAATTCCGAAGCATTGATTGGCGCTGCAGGTATATCACCGGCGATTTCATCGATCACGAAAAAGCATCTTTGTAAGCTAAAATCGTTATGAATACTCTCCAGCCTTATTTCACATTTCGATCTTATATGGGAAGATAAATTGTTCAAACCGAGCACGGATATATTGACAGGTTCTGTACTGAATTTCAGTTTCTCGCGAAGATTTTTAGTGATGAAACTGGACTGTGCGCCGGAATCTAGTAACGCTCTGACTATGTGAACTTGGCCTTCACTGTCAGCAACTTGTACAAAGGCAGTTGATAAAATAACCTGCGAAATTGAATTACAAGCCGAGAGATTCACTGTTTGTTTACCTTCAGTATTATTTGTTGTAATTGCCTTTCCTCTATCACTAGAGGCATTTTCTGTGACTTCCGTGCCTCTGTGCAAAAGAGTGTTATGTTTTGCCCCGCATTTCCGACAATTTCCGCGACGGCAATCTTTGCTAAAATGTCCTTTTTTCAAGCAATTCGTACATAATTTCAAGTCACGTATCTTTTTTTCGCGTTCGTTCGGAGCTGAACCTAGAAAAGTTTTACAGTTTTGTATGTAATGTGTATCGTTGCATATTATACACTTTGCTGAGCTAATTGGATCGGTACTGAGAAGCCCTCTCGTTTGAGGATTTCGACCTGTGTTAAAAGTCCTGCGTTTGTCCGCTTGATTGTGCGCCACTATTTCAAGCATGTCAGCTCTGTTTTTTACAAACGTTTTGAAATCATCGAACTTGGGAATGTCGATGTCGCCTTTGAAAATTTCCCATTCACGCAAAGTTGACGAATCTAGTTTTGTTGATATAAGGTATACTAAAATTGTGTCCCAATGAGACACCGGTTGCTTCAATTGCTCCAAGGCTCTTAAGTTTTTCGAAAAGGTATCAATTAAGTTCCTCAGTGATTGAGCTGATTCTTTCTGTATCGATTCAAATGAAAATAAGGATTTGACATGATTGTATATAAGTAGTTTATTATTATCATATCGCTCTGTGAGTGCATTCCAAGCTACTAAGTAATTTTGAGCTGACATTTCCAACGATCTGATGATTAGAGCTGCATCAGATTCGAGCGAAGCCTTTAGATAGTGAAATTTCTGAACTTCACTGATAGAAGAATTTTCATGAATTAACGATCGAAATGTGTCTCGAAATTCCAACCATCCCTGAAATGATCCATCAAATTTTGGCAAATTTATTGTAGGCAACCTAACGTTATTATTTTGAAAGTTTTGAAAGTTTGCGTTTGAACCTCCGAATTGATTTGAAATTACTGAATTTTGACAGAAATCTTCCTTCTCGTTGTCTTTCAATATTTTCTTCGCGATTGCTACCTGACTGAAGTAATTGGATTCAAAATTTTCCCTTTCTTTGTATTGAGCTTCGAGAAGTCATCTCCCACCGAAGCTTCAATAGAATCTTGAATTTCATCGAATTCTGATTTCAATATTTGTATTCCGTTGAGTCTTTCGCTTATTTGAATTAAATCGAGATCACTGACAAGTTCGCTTTCCTGAAGTGTTTTGAGAAATTTCGAGAAGGAAGTCAATCTACCCTTCATCGAACCGCGTTTTTTGATTTCTGTGCTTGAAGCCATAATGCTAATTGAATGGATGATTATGTAAAAGAATTTTAAAAACTCAAGACCAAAGGATAAGTGAAAGAAAGGATGCACTTACTTGGCGGTTGGTCTTTCTGCGCTGCAACTAGCTGTAGACGGAGACCACTCGATGAAGCTTCCTCTTGTTGCTAACGGTCGCTGCGGAACGATTCCAATTCCAATCAGGTCAACACTTTCATGAATTAGGTGAATCTTCTTCACTAACCACGCTCTGCTACCAAAATGTTTTGTATTTCTTGATTTAAAGAACTTGTATTTTGAACTGAAGCTTTATTTTCGTTTTACAAGACTTGTAACGTATTATAATTGGGTTAAAAAATGGTGCGAGATGTCGTCCCTATCAAGCCTTGCGACGTACTGGCTTCCCGCTTTGTGCGCCGGCCAACCGACGCAGTAATGCTGGCCTCTTGGGTGGGGCTCCCATGTTGCCGGCTTGCCGTTTCGGGCGTTGATATACTGAACAATGTCACTCAATTTTGATGACATAAGGAAGCTCATTATGGGACTAAGTACCATAATGAATTCATTATGATACTAAGTACCATAATGAAATTCTATTCATGTCACAATGACATGTACCATAATGAATTCATTATGGTACTAAGTATCATAATGAAATTCTATAAGGAAAACATGTCATTGTGACCTGTCGAAAATGCAGTTTTTAATTTTTCGAAAATGTATCGATATAAATGCCATCAGATAAAATTTTGTATGTAATACGAATCATAAACAATCGGCTACGCCTCGCCCGATAACATTCACGACTTGTACCATAATGATCGTCTTTATGATCCTTATTACATAAATAACTATTACGTTATTTTCCACATAATTCATTGTATTCTGAATCTGCTGTACCCTGGCGATATTTTTGCAACCACTGGTGATGTAAAACTTTGAATTGAAAATGTATGGGCTACCCATTCATTAAAGAGCTTTCAGCTTTAGGTACAGGGTGATATTGAAATTAATACGTTTTCGGGGATAGTGTCTATCTCGATAACCTCTTATGATATTTCAAGATGAAAAAACTCTCTTTGTTAAATATTCTCATATTGAATGAATTGTCGTACACCAAAAATTTTTCTGGGCTTTCATCTGGGTACTCAATCTTATGGTTTTTTGGAAATAACACCCTATATTTTATTTCACCAGTTAATTGCATATTTCTTGTCTGATTGAAATAATATATTCATTATTATGAAAGTTATTTTTAAAATATATAATAATTCCAATTTCATACTTAATTCCAACAACAAAAAATAAACAAGACCAATAACAATATTTATAATTCTAACAATCCTCAACAACAGATATACATAGATTACCTAAATATTTGAAGAATTTATTCGAAGTATTGTAAGACACAACTTCGAAAAAATTTTTCAAATAACGCCCTGGCCGTAATTATTCTACTGCGATGAACAGGAATATTTCAAAGTTATTTGATGACTATAAGTAACTATGAGTGTTACTGATTGGCTTATTTAAACATACAGACAAGCTACGAATTATGCGATCTTGGTTGCACAATTGAAGTTATTGATGAACTGTTCGTATTATTTTCTACTACCTCAGTATCTGCGAGTTTTTATGAAGACGAATTTGATTTAAGGTTGAACATCACTTGGACTCATGATGGCGTTCAACAATACGATGAAATCGAAGTGAGGTTAATTGACGAACCAGGGAAAAATTGTGAAAACGTGGACTTTTGGTTTTTCTGTTCGGAATTCGGCAACTACGAAGATTGTGTTTCTCACACTAATTGCGCCATTGCAACTGGGGGATACAATTCAGTGAAAAACGGGTAAGTACTCTATTCTGCTGTTAAATGAAGAGTGATGATATGTGAGGATTAAAGTCTCCAAGATATGCAAACACTTGGAGAACTTAACACATTTTTAATAAAGTCTATACATATTTTTTTATGTTAAGAATTGCAATTTTTATCCAAATTTCCAAAAATTTACTAAATGTGCTGATCAATTGTTCCTCCACATTTCTCAATGGAATATAGCAACGATATAGGTGAGGAATATTAAACATACGAAATGTTTCTTGGAAATTTTTGATACCTATGTTCTTTCACGATATCTGTTTTCTATTATTGAAGAAGAAATATCAAGGCAATATCAAAAAATATTCCAATAGCTTTTTGGACTGTAAGTGATGATCAACCGATAGCAACACAAATTCATTATGTCTATTCATGATACACATTGATGTAAGGCGACGTTCAGCTAAGGTTTTCATTTCATCATTAGAATAATTCCAAAGAACTCTATACAGTGTAACTCTTTTATCCGGACAATCAAACAGCATGTTGATAGTGCATCAATGCGCTACATACAGAATATACAAGGTTTTCCTTTTAATTTGTCCTAAAGACGTTTTTGGAGAACTAGTGAATTTTTCGTTCTGAAATTTTAGGTGGAGCCTTGAGGATGAAAGAACTCTACGCCTAAAATTTTCGCAAGTCGACAGTGTTGCTTCGTCTATCCTATACGCATATCTTCTTTCTTATTTCAAATAGAACAACCTATTTTTATTTATGTATCGACTCAATAACAAATGCGCAGTATAACCTACTGAAAAAAATTTCTCTGCTATGCACTGTTGCCAAGTGATGCACACATTCGTGAAATTTTTGACATCTGCATTGCCAGTTTGAAAATTATTCCAATTATTTTTTATGCTAACGGAACCAAACTCGGCAGTTTCATAGCAGAGACTCCATGCATTCATGTGGTCCTTAAATAATGAATATACAGTGTTTTCCTTTTAAGTTGGCCTATTAGACGTTTTAGGATAACTAGTGAATATTTCGTTATGAAATTTTAGGTGCAGCCTTGAGGGTGAAGGAACTCTTCGCCTAAAATATTTTCAAGTCGACAGTGTTGCCATGTCTATCTCAAACGCATATCTACTTTCTTATTTCAAATGGAAGTACCTATATTTTCATTTATGTATCGATTCAATACCAAATTCGCAATATAACCCACTAAAAAAAATTTCTCTGCTATGCACTGTTGCCAAATTGTTCACAAATTCCTGAAACTTTGCATTGCAAGTTTGGAAATGCAATATCTTGATTATTTTCTATGCGAACAGAACCAAACTCAGCAGTCTCATAGTAAAGACTCCATGCATTCATGTGGTATATTCAGTATTTTAATACATCGTAAGGTTTTTCGAAGATATTGCTCCGAAAATGTGAAACTCAAAATTGAAATATTTCGAGATTTTCAAATGGCAACCCCATATTTATTTTGCAGCATTCGATTCGAAATAAAAAATGAATGGCAGTCTTTTCTTACACTAATTATTTATTTTGGATAGTTTTCGAATGAGATGAAAAATACTGAAAATTTTCAGTATTTATAGTTCATGATCTATGGTTCTGTTTACGATGAAATGGTTCCATGATTATGGGGTGAATTGTTGAATTAGATTCTATGGTTGAAATCATAAAAAGTATTCGATGATCATGGATGTCATAGAAAAAAGTTTACCCATATTATTCAAACACGATTCGGGTTGTTCCACAATTCACGGGGAATGCCAAAAAATTATTTAAAAGACCTGTAGGACCTTTAACAATCGTTATTTACATTTAGTCCGAATGACTGGAAAGAAATTCCGAAAATTGTTTAGGCTTTCTGTAATCCTGGCCCCATGTTCATGACCTCAACAATATGATTCATTGCAAAAATTCACTTTATAATCACACAGCATTAGGTCCATTGGACATGACTATAAATACTGAAAAATTTCAGTATTTATTATCTCATTTGAAAACTGTCAAAATAAATAATTAGTGAACATAAGGCCAGAATTACAGAAAGCCTAAACAATTTTCGGAATTTCTTTCAAGTCATTCTTGCCAAAAGTGAATAACGATTGTTAAAGGCCCTACATAATATGTGTAGACTTCTTCTATGGCATCAATGATCATCGAATACTTTTTTATGATTTGAACCATAGAATCTACTTCAACAATTGACGCCATAATCATAGAACCATTTCATCCTAAACAGGACCATAGATCATGAACTAAAAATACTGAAAATTTTCAGTATTTTTCATCTCATTCGAAAACTATCCAAAATAAATAATTAGTGTAAAAAGAGACTGCCATTCATTTTTATTTCGAATCGAATGCTGCAAAATAAATATGGGGTTGCCATTTGAAAATCTCGAAATATTCCAATTTTGAGTTTCATATTTTCGGAGCATTATCTTCGAAAAATCTTATGATGTATTAAAATACTGAATACACCACATGAATGCATGGAGTCTTAACTATGAGACTACTGAGTTTGGTTCCGTTCGCATAAAAAATAATCGAGATATTGCATTTCCAAACTGGCAATTCAAACGTCAAAAGTTTCAGGAATTTGTGAATAACTTGGCAACAGTGCATAGCAGAGAAATTTTTTTTAATGGGTTATACTGCGAATTTGGTATTGAATCGATACATAAATAAAAATATAGGTAGTTCCATTTGAAATAAGAAAGTAGATATGCGTTTGAGATAGACGTGGCAACACTGTCGACTTGAAAATATTTTAGGCAAAGAGTTCCTTCACCCTCAAGGCTGCACCTAAAATTTCAGAACGAAATATTCACTAGTTCTCCTTAAACGTCTAATAGGCCAACTTAAAAGGAAAACCCTGTATATATTCAGTATTTAATAATGGGTAAGTATTGAGAATAACTTAACCTGCAAAACAATCGAAATTATTATTTGTTTATCACTTATTCTTGAGAATTGAATTGAGAGCTAACAAAATACAATACCTGAAACAAAAAAGTCCCTAGCTGGGGTAAGTGCAAAACGGGGTACCATACTATTCTGCGTATGATAATTAATAGAGCTCAGGGAAAAACCTCAGTAGAAAAAACCCTGTCTCGCCGTTTTTACAAAATTCAAACCTAAAACTGTTCGAATAAATACCTTCAATAATCAGATACAAAATACTCAATTTTTGCTCTCGGGCCAGGACGGTGTTTTAAACCAGTTCTGGCCTTCCAAGTGATGATTTTTCGAATCTTCTTTAAACAGTGGTATTTCATTCTCAATATCGAATTCAGTTTCGGAATAATGATAAAAAACTTGTGGCAAACATAATAAAGATATTTCTGTATCTTTCATTGATTCTAAAGATTGTGCAGATCGAATTTAGAGAAAAGTATATGCAACAAGAGAGTCGACTTAAATAGAAATATAATGCATCCCCCAAAAACAAAAGCATTTGATGACGTAGCTGAAACCATGATTGATTACTACGAAAATTGAACTCGAATGAACGAATTTCGTTGAATGGAGCTCGTTTGCCATAAAACGGAACAGTGCATTTTCATTTCGTTTTAATTCTTCTTCTGCCTTCTCTATAAAATGATAGTTTGTCGACGGATTAAACTGCGAAGTGAATACCCAAGAAGTTTCAGAAGTTTTTCCCATTCAAATTCCGTGAAGTTAACATATTTTCGTACTTCTTTTCCAGGGAAAGCAGAAGTTTGGAAGTTAGGGTGACAAATCATCTTTTAAGTGTTTCCACTAAACGAAAGAAATAGGGGACATTCTAAAAACGATTGAATTACTTTTATTAGACCATCACTATAACAACTTCTAGAATATTTTGAATGAACCGAGAATGAAGGTTTTTCATCATTTCGTGGAATAATTTAATGGAACTATTTTTATAGTCCCAGCGTTTAGCAGGATATTCTTAACTTTATTTGCAAAACTCCCCACAACAGTGGCGCAGCCAGGATTTTGTTTTGGGGGGGGGCTGAACTGAACAGTTTTTGATGATACAACAAATAACGAAAGTTCCAAAAAAATAAAGAAGAAAGAAATAATGATGAAATTTATCTTTGGGGAGGGCTGCAGCCCCAAAGCCCCCCCCTGGCTGCGCCAGTGATCCACAATAAAGTTATGTGATGTTTTAATGTTCAGAAGGAATATTTCGAGTTTAATTGACATCTTGGTTCTAATGAATGCCGAAAGGATATTCCCATTTATTCGTTTTCAGTGATAGCTTTATAGGGAGGATTATTTCATTGGTCTGCCTCATCAAGATACTATGAGAATGATTGACGTGAGTTTCGTGAAAATAATTGTCTCTCTCTGTTGATCTGATTATATTTTACCTAGGTAAAAAATATAACCCGAAAAATGTATTGAAATTATTATTTTTTCTGAGCAGTAAGCAGTTTGATGAAACTTCTGAATTTGGAAATATTTTTCATTATTACTTAAGATTTTGAATGAAAACGTACCTACTCTATTATAATGTTTCCTTTGGCAGCAAAATCTAAACAAATAGAAAAATCTAGTTGATTTTTTGAAGCGTGTAAGTAGTCAAGTTAATGCGAAGAAATGACCCTTATGCATAATATAGAATGCAAATATTAGTGTCCACCACAATAATTAATGAATTGATAACTCTATTTTGCGGGATAAGGACAAACTCTCAAAAGATCTTAAAGTATAATCAGCAACGTTTCGCAAACTCTCGTTTGCTTCATCAGGCCTAAAAATATTATAAAAATGTCATACAAAACAATTATAGTAAAATACAAATAAATACCTCTATACTATAAATAAGACATTCAGATGTAAAAACTTTAAAAAACGACGACATCAACTGTATATTCCACGTCAAATCACAAAAACAGCTTAAAATACTAAAAGTTTGGCTAAAATTCATTTGGAAAATTCCAGAATATTTACATCTAAAAATAAATCACAGGAAAACATAACCTGAAAACACAACAAAACAAACCAATACAGTAAAACAACATCAAGGTTTTCAAACACAGAATTATCTTCATTTTCTTTCAATGAAATACCGTACATTAATTAGTTTCCACCAAGCTCGCACAACACTATAAATGCATATATTTGGTCAAGACAGAATTGTAAAGTTTGCTTAAATGTTCAGTATCAGATCTAAAATTAACAGTCTTGTTAATGTTAATATGTATCATTTCTAAAATGTTCCTTTTCCTAAAATGTTGTTCATCGTCTAATATTTTTACATTCGAAAAATCGAACCTGTGATCGTCTTTGAAAAAGTGTGAACACAAGGCTGTCCTTTCTCTATTTTTTACATCTCTGATAACGTATGCATGTTGTTTAATCCTATTTTGTAAATACTGTCTCGTCTGTCCTATATACATTTTATCACAATCCAAACATGGAATCCCATATATCACTCCTGATCGATGATCTTTATTTATTGGATCTTTTATTTTGCTGTATAACGACCCAACTGTTTTCATGTTGTAAAACACCAGCTCACTATTTTCCGTTTTAAGGGTTCTTTTGATTTTTTGTGATAGTTCTGGGACATACGGAAATTTGAAGTAAGCTTTACTTGTTGTAGTTGTGGTGACAGTTTTGTCATTGTTTCGTTTACGTAGAAGTTCTGAAACAATTCTATCAACGAAAAGTTTGGGGTATTTATTATCTCGTAATATGTGTTTCACTTTTTTTATGTTTAGGTCATGATACACGGGGCTGCTCAAGTTGATTGCTCTGTGAAGTAAGTTGTTAATAGCACTGATCTTATAGCTGGTAGCATGGTTTGATAAATAGTTAAGTATGATACCTGAGCTGGTGGGTTTAGTATACCAATTAGTTATGATTTTTTGCTCTTCCGTACGGTGTAAGCAGACATCCAAAAAGGGTAAAGAACCTCCAGTTTCAACTTCAAACGTGAACTGTATCTTGTCATGGTAGCTATTGAAAATTTTTACCGTTTCATCAATCATGTCAAATGGTAAAGCCATGACAGAGTCATCAACATAGAAATTGACAAAAGGCACAGGAAAGGGTAGCTGGGACACAACTGTTATCACCAAGTCATTCATTACAAATTTTCCAAAAATGGGACTCGCAATGCCATCCATAGTTGTTCCCTCAATTTGTAGGTACGTTTCTCCATTGAACATAAAATAACTGGTTTCAAACAGAAAGTCAACTAACATTAAGAAAGTTTTTCTATCCAGGCATGTATAGGCTGATATTGTCTGCCAATTCTTTTTAATGATCTGTACAGTGAGGGCATGTGTGATGTTAGTGAACAAAGAAGTGACGTCTAATGAAACCAAGACGTATCCGTCAGGTAAGACAACATTTTTCGAAAATTCAACAAACTCAAAAGAGCTATTCACTTGGTGTTGAAATGTAGTTGCTACATCACTTAACGTGTTGTGTATGAATGTTGCAATATTTGATGAGGGAGAATTAATTCCACTGACTATCGGCCTCATGTGTAGACCTTCCTTGTGTGTTTTCCGCAGGCAATATAGTCGGGGAGGAACCGAGTTGTGTTTTTTTCATCTTTTTCTTTTCAAACTCAGAAATGAATGAGTTTTCAAATAAAGAGTCTACAAGAGCATTAGCTCTTTTTTGAAACGAAGATGTGGGATCTTTTTGAGTAATTTATATGTGTTGGCATCACTCAGCATTCCCTTAACATGGTTAACGTAGTCCTCACGGTACATGATCACTATTGATCCACCCTTGTCCGATTTGTTCACTATGATGTCATTGTTATCTTTAAGAAACCGTTTCGTTATATTAAAATTCCTCACCATCTTATCATGGACATCTACCCTTCCATTGACTCTGTGTAAGTGGTTAGTGAGAAGGTTAACAAAATCTGCTCTTAAAGTATCTCTAAAAGTTTCATTCACTTCGTGAGAGGATATGTAATATTCAACATCTGCGATAATTCTGGGGACAGGTATTTCCTTCTTCAAAAAAGGTACATTGAACTTTGGGCCGAACTGTAGAAGTTCTTCTACCTTTGGGGTAAGGAGACATTGGTGTAATTATATATATATGCATATATAATTACATTGGAGACATTGGTGTAATTATATATATATGCATATATAATTACACCAATGTCTCCTTACCCCCAAAGGTAGAAGAACTTCTACAGTTCGGCCCAAAGTTCAATGTACCTTTTTTGAAGAAGGAAATACCTGTCCCCAGAATTATCGCAGATGTTGAATATTACATATCCTCTCACGAAGTGAATGAAACTTTTAGAGATACTTTAAGAGCAGATTTTGTTAACCTTCTCACTAACCACTTACACAGGTCGTTATACAGCAAAATAAAAGATCCAATAAATAAAGATCATCGATCAGGAGTGATATATGGGATTCCATGTTTGGATTGTGATAAAATGTATATAGGACAGACGAGACAGTATTTACAAAATAGGATTAAACAACATGCATACGATATCAGAGATGTAAAAAATAGAGAAAGGACAGCCTTGTGTTCACACTTTTTCAAAGACGATCACAGGTTCGATTTTTCGAATGTAAAAATATTAGACGATGAACAACATTTTAGGAAAAGGAACATTTTAGAAATGATACATATTAACATTAACAACACTGTTAATTTTAGATCTGATACTGAACATTTAAGCAAACTTTACAATTCTGTCTTGACCAAATATATGCATATTTATAGTGTTGTGCGAGCTTGGTGGAAACTAATTAATGTACGGTATTTCATTGAAAGAAAATGAAGATAATTCTGTGTTTGAAAACCTTGATGTTGTTTTACTGTATTGGTTTGTTTTGTTGTGTTTTCAGGTTATGTTTTCCTGTGATTTATTTTTAGATGTAAATATTCTGGAATTTTCCAAATGAATTTTAGCCAAACTTTTAGTATTTTAAGCTGTTTTTTGTGATTTGACGTGGAATATACAGTTGATGTCGTCGTTTTTTAAAGTTTTTACATCTGAATGTCTTATTTATAGTATAGAGGTATTTATTTGTATTTTACTATAATTGTTTTGTATGACATTTTTATAATATTTTTAGGCCTGATGAAGCAAACGAGAGTTTGCGAAACGTTGCTGATTATACTTTAAGATCTTTTGAGAGTTTGTCCTTATCCCGCAAAATAGAGTTATCAATTCATTACTTATGCATAATGGGTAAAAGAAGATACATTTAATATACGTACCTACTAACAATTTTGACATGACAAATTTAACGTAACTGAAAGAATGGATAGTTAAGGGAAAAAGTAAGATACTATAAAATTCAATATTTGTATACAGGATAGTTCTGAACTGATGCGAAACATTCAGAGGGCTGATTTCTCAGATCATTTTATGGAAAATAGTTTTCATAAATGTAGGTCAGGAAATTATTCCAGAAATAAAATATGTAAAAAATAAATAATTGAAAAAATTAAATTATATAGTACTGATGATGCGATCCTCTTGAAATCTTGCATGAACATGCATTATATCAGTCTTGATTCACAAAATGAATATCATTTGAATCGGATATCTTGTAATGGAAACACAGAGATTCTTCTTTTCGATATTCTAATTATTGAATGTTTTATGATTCTGTTAACACTAATGCCACAAAATTTTGCATGAAAATTCAGTATATTGGTCTACATTCACAATAGAAATTTCAATAGAATCGAATATCCTGTTATGAAAATATAAACATTCTTTTTTTTCAATATTACAATTAAACTTTCTATGGTTTTGTTAACACTATGGCCACAAAATTTTGCATGAACATACAGTATATCAATTTTCATTCACGGAATATATTTCACTCGAAACAGATATATTTTTATGAAAATATGAAGTATTTTCTTTTCAATATTCCCATTGAATTTTTTATGTTTCTGTGTGAATCATGTTCACAAAATTTTTGAGACGCTTATTATCAGCATCTTGCATGTGACCACAACATTTCGATTGGTTTTGTTTTGTCTGAGATATTGAGGAACAAAAATTTTCAATGGCCACATTTTATGGTAAATCCTGTACGATTTAGTTGGTTAACGAACTTAACCGAGACATTTGGGAACCGAACTCACCCTGAAAATCTCAAGTCTCTAGGACAATCCATTCGAAAGTCATCGTGCTAACGGACGGCCGGCCCCACAGACTGAATTGAATTTGACAAACAAATTCGTCATCATCATCGTTTCAGTAAAACGAGCTCTCAAAAAGTGGAACGCCACTGAGATATTCAAAAGTAACAATCATTTTCGAATTCTCAGTTCAATTTGTGACAAAAAATGTCTCCTTCTTTTTTTCATGTATGGCGCCGTTTAAATGTAAGAAAATAAAACATATCAACACTTATTATTCGTTTCTTCAACACAATATGAAAAAGAGACGTTATGATAAGGTGTTTCATTTTGTGAATAGAAACGGCATCTTACATATTAAAAAGGTAGTTTTTTTTTCAAATTGAACGAAAAATAAAAAAAAATTAGTTTAAATTATTCCGGCGGCGTAGGTACCACTTTTCTTAATTAGTATTCAATTGAAATTTAAACACCCAGTATTTAAAAAAAAATGCATTTTCGGACCTTCATTCATGGAAACTTTTTTATAAAATGATCTAAGAAATGACTCCCCCTCAATCATTCACATAAATTCAGAAATACCACATGATGAATAAATGATTAAACTTCTTCTACAAAAAATTTCAGTAGATTTACCATTATAGAAAAATACTTTCATGAAAAGAATAGAAATAGAAAATCATTTGCAATTACATATATCATATCAGATGAATACTTTGCCGATAATACATTTTTTTGTACCACTTACTGTACATGGCATTTTTCCATGTCTAAGGCAAGGCGCAAAATGACTCGCAGCTTCGTGAGGTGACGCAGCGTGAGCCACGGCGAGATTTTGTAAATCTGATAAATAAAACGACCGCGCATACACAATCGCAGTGTTACGTGACGCAGGTTTTGCTTAACGTGACCCTGCGAAACGCAGTGTCGATTTCGCAGTTTCTTGTATGTAGTCACGGTGAGTCGTAGTAGAAATGGAAGAAAAATTAATTGAAGCATTGCGAATTTGGCAAGTTTTGTACGATACAAGCCATGGAGAATATACAGGTTTGGAAATTCACATCTGAAATATACGATATACAATGCATCAGACAGAGAATTCTTCCCTCCAGTTGCACAGATGAATAGTCGAGACAATCACTTGCTGTAACACACTGAATTCAGTTGTCTTACTTCATTATTCTAGTCTTGTCTCTCTCTTATCATTTAGAGGAGCGTAGTTCTTTAGTATGGTAGGCAACAGTAAATACTTGAATCGAGTATTACAGGCAGCCTGACAAATTAAAAATTCTATACGTGAAGTGCGAGTTCCCTACCATACTGCGATAAGAGAGAGACAAGACTAGATTATTGCAGTGAGACAGTTCAATTCATTCAGTTAACGCACTTGATTATCTCGCCTATTCATCTGTGCAACTGGAGGGAAGAATTCTCTGTCTGATGCCTTGTTTATCGTATGTTTTCGATGTGAATTTCCAAATCGGTATGAGGACAAAACTAAAAACTGAACTGGTCACGGTTTAGCCAAAAATAATTTTTAAATGGTCCGTCTTTAAATTCTTTGGTTGAAGCAAATTCTCCGTTACTTTTTCTTCATTTCAAGTATGAACTTCTCGATGCCTTTCTGTTAGTCAGTTGGGGGATAAAAAATAACATTTCAGACACGAACTCAGATACAGAATTTAAGTAAGTAGATATTTCCATTTTTAGCCTGTAACCAACTGCGTTATAGCAATCCCAAGCAAGTACTGCGATCGTTTTTGAGCGGATCCCGCGTTCGCAGCCAACCTCCTCAAAATTCCGCCGTGACTCACGTTGCGTCACCTCACGAAGCTGCGAGTCATTTTGCGCCTTGCCTTAAAGTTGGTACTTTTATTTGTGTGCTTCGTAACTTCACGAATTGATCTAAAACTCGTCTTGTTATAAATCAGGGTATGAAATTATGCGGTACATACTTTTCACTGAAGTAAGGTTGATCGAATATTGTCAGTGTATTAGTGAACGTATAGAACTAATTTCCAAATTTCCAATAAATTTTTTGTCAGTGTTATTTTCAACACAAACCAGAATTCCTCCAATCAACAACTACTGAGTGGGCTTTTACCAACTTCAATTTTGGAAAGCTGCCTTGGACGAACTCTAGTTTCGGCGAAAAAATAAAGGGATTTTGAATATAATAGATAAAACATTTTTCCTGTTCTAGAGACGCTATGGGATACCATAGATGTGAATGGAGGGGAGAACATTATCCAAATGGATCCAAACTGACCCATCTGTATTCAACCTGCACACCTGATGTTAAAACCTGCCCCGATGGCATTTGTGATTCTTTGGAACGGCTAAATGATAGTATATGTCCTCAAGATTGTACAGGTATTTATCGTGAATCAAAATTATTTTCTGTGAGAGTAAAATGAACTAAAATAAAACGCAATAAATGTCAAATTGCACCGAAATGAAGATAAATATAATTTTAAATGGAACTGAAAAATTTGAAAGTATGTAGGTACTGATGGCTCAGAGTAAGAACTAAATAAAGAGAGGCCTCTCTCTGCAACAGTGAAGCAAACAAAGATCCAGTGTCATTTCATTATTTTCTTCAGTTCAACATACAGTTGTAAACGAGAAATAACTGGTGAAAGTGTAAGAGTCAATAAAGTTGATATTCCAATGTGCGATTGGATCTTTACTCGATGCTTTCTTCTAGCGAAATGCCGTGCAGGACAATAAAATTTTCTGAACCCATTAAATTTTTTTTTTGTTTTGATTATCTCGATCAAATTCCGAAATTCTAATATACAGTGTTCGTGTTGAATCCTAGCTTGGAGGAAGTCCCATATTTCACGAATTTTTTTGGGGATTCAAATGTAATCGATCGATCTCTAGAAGTAAAACATACGTTTTCAATATCAACTCATTATACACTGCCCAAAAAATTAACGCACATTATGGAAATCCCTAAATTTATTCTACAACTGAAGGTGTTCTCAATGATAATTATTTTTATCAGAATTATGCATGCATATGTTATCCACTTTCAACGTTTTTCTTCAATACAGATGTTTTTTTCTAGCTGGAATTAAAAAAAAGATGAGATTATCAGATTTCGAATGTATCGGCTCCATTCCGAAAACAGTTGTTCTCGATCAATTCTAGTGATCAATATTTTTTCTTTCATTTGATTTTTTACACTCGATCGCTATGCAACGCGAAACACGCAATTTGACTCCAGAGGGATGTGCCACAGCGGTAGTTTTGCGAGAAGAAGGGTGGACATACACAAGAATTGCAGAAATGTTTGGAGTTCCCCATACAAGTGAGTCCAGAATGTTGCAGCTATTCAGGGAGACAAGTATGAATGTCCGAAGACCAGGACAGGGTAGACCACGGATAACAACTGCCATTCAAGAACGTTACTTGAGAGTTTCTTCGTTGAGACAACGGTTTGCATTCGCTCGCCTCCTTCAAAATCAGCTTGAGCAAACTCATGGGGTGCAAATAAGCACTCAAACATTAAGAAATCGCCTCAGAGAATATGATTTAAGGCCTCGTGTCGCGGCAAGAGGCCCAGCTCCTACCCCAGCCCATCGAAGGCGCGTTTGGATTTTGCGAGAGAGCATATCCATTCGGAAGAGGGTGATTGGGAAACAGTTCTCTTCACAGATGAGTCTAGATTCTGCCTCTACCATTGTGATCGACGTTCTCTTGTATACAGACCTCCACATGAAAGATATGCTTAGTGCAATTTCCTGAATACTACTAGTTTCGGAAAGGATCGATTATGGTATGGGGTGGAATATCTTTGACTGCTCGCACAGACCTAGTGATCGTTGATAATGGAGATATGAATGCTGATAGGTATATAAGGAACATTCTTGAAGAGCATGTAGTGCCATTTGCCCCATACATTGGTGAAAATTTCATTTTTATGGACGATAATGCCAGTCCCCATCGTGCGCGCATCGTTCAGGAGTACCTTGAAGAGGTTGAAGTCTCTTGCCCAGCAAGATGTCCAGATCCCAATCCGATTGAGCAGGTTTGAAACAATCTCAATAGAAGGCTGAGAAGTTGAGAAAATCATCCAGCTACTCTTAATGACTTAGAAATCGAACTCAGAAAAATCTAGGAAGGATTAGATCAGAACATTTCAAGATCACTCATTTTGACTATCAACCGTCAGTGCCGAGCTGTAATTAACGCAAGGGGTGGAAATACTAAGTATTAAATCACTTATCAGCATTCCAGGATTTTGAAAATTGTTTATTTCTCTTCTTTCACATAAGATTCGGTGAAATCCTGAGTTTCTTCCATTTAATGTGCTTTGTTTCGTTTGAAACCTTCCCGAGAGAACAAAAAATAAGTTATAAAGTCAATGTAGAGTTAACTTTCATTAAAATTGAGATTTTCAGAATGTGCGTAAATCATTTTGCGCAGTGTATAGTTCGTTTCAAAATGATTGTCATCAGAGCAAGCCATGAAAGTCCAGTCGGGGCTTTATTTCTAGTTACTAAAAAGTCACTAAAAATTTCTGTGGGTTCATCAGTCAGAGAAGGGAAATAAATAAACATAACCTAGAAATATATTAATAGTATACAATATTTTTATTTTCCAAAGCAAATTTCTGAGCTTGAGAATGTTCCTGATTCTTAAATACCATTAGGATTGTGTAAATCTCTAAACCTACCAGCAGTATATAATTTCTGACACTGTATTGACAAATTTTCGTATTTACCATCATTTGCAGCTAAAGAGCGAAGAAAGAATAGGTATAGCCCCTAAGCTTGTGAATATCATGAAAAATAAACACAGTCATTTATATTTCAGTCCAGTTTAATCAATGGGATTCAGGTTTTATTACTATGTCGCTGCCTCAATAAACAAAACTATAAACTATCAAAGTACTCTAATGAGATGTCATTCATATAATTCACTGATGAAGATTGAGACTCATTGAAGATAATTAAGATATATTTTCTTTTCTCTGACAAATTTATTTGTAATTATTACTTAAAATGAGTGTGTTCAACTCAAATTCAACTGAGATAGCCAAACTGGTGAAACGAAACAAAAAGAACTTGTTGATACTTTGAAAGGTGTGGACCAATTTGTCATACATAATAAGACAAAAACACAAATTGAAGAATTTATTCAGTATGTACATTAATTGTACCACATTGTATAACTTTATTAAACTTATCACCGATTCTGTCTGTTTTAGTAAGAGGAATATTTCATTGAATAGCCAAAATATGAACCGAGTGTGTGTGGCAAAGGTGTTAAAATTAAAGTGAAACATGTGGACCACAAGATGTTATCATTTTTGTATGAAAATCATACTTGTTTTAGAATATACTATTGCACAGATTAAATAATGATTTCATTCATTCATATGCCTTAGTTACGTTTGATATGAATAATTGAGTATTTGTTTGTTGATTTAACATATCCATTATATTAATTAAGTACTATTTCTTCAGATCCCCAAAAGATGACACACAGTTTTCCCTAAGTCTAGAATAGAGAAATGGTGAATATTTTGGCTTTTATTGGAAACGATTGTCAATTTAGCTTTTGTAGGTCTTGTCGGTGTCATTTTAGATAAAAGTTGATTGAGTTCCTTTGAGTGTTTGGAATTCAGAGGAAGCAAAAGTTAAAATTTTGTTTCAATCCTTATCGTATGGGTAAGGAACACACTTAACATTGCTTAAAACTGACAATTTACAGTGAAAAACTAAAATAAGCTTCGGTACAGAATTGAGAAAATTCATTCAGAACATTATTCAAAAATTTTATTGTTAATTGGAGACAGAAATATTATATGCAATCATAGATTCATTGAAAATAATTATTAAAGTACAGTGGAATACTTATAGACTTATACATTTCACTATTTATTTACATATTAGAATTATCTTCTGAATGCAGTGCTCCGAAGCGAACATAACATGTAAAATAACTGTTAGAGTAAACATCAAAATTGTATTAAGAATTCAACTTTCTATAAAATCCAACAAAGGATTCAAGTATTTTTAAGTTTATCATTATAGGAAACTTATGTTCTTGTAGCCCTTGCCGAATTACTTTTTTATGAGAAGCAGTCATAGGTATATAATCAACTCTGATTGAATGATATGGTGCATTACCCATGATAATGACACACTTTGTATCAAATAACTGCAGACAAGGTATTAATTGTTCAGTAATCCATTAATGAAATAGTTCCCCATTCATTGTTTTATGCTAATCCGTATCATTGATACCACTGTCAAGAATTAGATCACATCCAAGTAAAAATCCATCAAATACACTCATTGCTTTTGATTTTAGAAAAAATAAAGTCGTTTAATGTCTCTTTGAAGGTATAATCATGTGGAATAGGTTTCCTTCCAGTGCTAACTCTGGCTCTAGCAACTTGCCTTCTACTTTTTTCTCCGAAATTCTTCGGACAGTTCTAGGAGAAATCTGAAATTTTAAAACTTACTTAATCAGGAAAACACATTGTACATGATCGTTTACCTGAAAAACGAGCGCAATGCCATTAATACTAGCAGAAATATCTGCTAACACCGATACACTGCCTGGCGTTCCCTTGCAGTAAGATGAGAGAAATCTGGTTGTATTCCGGCCGTTTTCAATTCAGTAATCAAATCAAAGTAGATTCAAGAGATATTTAAATCCACTTGTCGATTAAATCAAGAATATCAACTGATACATTAACAATTAATTCGAAATATCTCTCAAACTGGAAAAAGTCAAAGTCAGTGATATTTTCAACACCAACCTAAAATCGGCAAATCGAAATTCACCGAACGGACCGATACCAACATATTTTCGACTTCTCACAGCCGCCCGAGATGCCAATCATTTTGAAATGAACTATACATGGTTGGTTCAAAAGTAAGGGCATTTGAAATTGTTGGTGAATACATGAACCACATTCTATTTCGGTTATGAAATCGATTAGACCTATATCATATATGGGTTTTTTGGCTTGCCTAGGGTGGTTCTAGGTCAGGTTACTTTATGCTCATTTACCATTGAAACACCCTGTATATTTCACCTATAATACCATTTCATTATATTGTTTTTATAGGTTCTCCAATTCTTTTTGGCGTTTTGAATGAAAATAATTTTCCTGCTCTCATCTTATAACTCTATTGTTTTTAATGATATTCGAACTATTCATAAGCCAGCCTTTCTGTTTTATTTCCTTCTACTTATTTTTATTTCAAGTTTTTGCATACCTACTCTTCGACCTTTAGATGCGTCGGTAACATATATTCATCCACCAGTAGTTCTTTAGATTCAGTTCAGTTATGATTTTGAATGGTTACGATAAATATTTATCATAAATAATAAATTACTATGATTTGATTTCAAATCCCTATTAAAGTGGAAGTTTCGTTCACAATCTCCATGTGAATTTACTCGCGTTCGATATATTTCAATATATTCGCAATTTCAACTTTTGTCTTATTTGAAATAAAAATTGAAGCTAATAAAAATATGATAAAAACAACAGAAGTGTTATATGCCACCATTTATGTGTCATCATTGATTTGATAATTGAGATTAATCTGAATTTTTGAGTTGATCCTTCGCTGGAGACAAAATGTTAAAGATGTTTCAATAAGAGACGGATTTTAAGAGTTATTTTTCCACTATACACAGCACGAAGAAGTAACAAAAAAGAAATGCAATTGAGGGTTTCATAAAGAAAGTTTCATAAGAGACGATCACGCTGACGCAAAAAATTTAACGACTCTGATCACCAAATTTAACATCTTCGGTCATAAATATCACATTAGAAAACTACAAATCGATTTTTATTGCAAATGTGAATTTGACTGCTGCAAATCTGAGTAAAACTATCCAAAGAACACAACAGCCTTATAAGTTTGAAATGAACATGAATTTAAATTTCGAAATTGTAATTTTTATTCAGTGTTCAATTGAATAGAAGCGATGCAAAGGCACGTCGAATATTTCGTGTATTACTCCACATATACCTATTATTTCACTTTACGACTTCAAAATAAAAATTCGGATTAGAGGTGACATAAAAATGGCACAGGTTGCCACCCCGATCCCAAAACTGCCCATTCCAGCTTTGCTTACTGCAATCATGCCAACATTAAACGCAACAATATTTGTGAAATAACAATAATTGTAAATCAGAAAGTTGCAGTTACACTAAATTATAGTTAAAATAAGAAACTCTTTTTCATTGAGAGTAACATGACAAACAACACGAATCATTTTGAGATATTTTTGTTTTTAGAGAATGTGGATTTTCCGACATCGAAAAATCCAAAAACACTGAGGGGTATAGACATGGCATCCGGTATATGTATCTGTAATGAGTTAAATCACTGTCATTGCGGAAATAAAGTGAGGAAGCCTAAACCGAAAACTTCCACCATACTGCCAAAGTCTTCAACAACTCTATTACCAACACTGAATACCAGCTCAAATGCTACGGAAGAATTTTTCAGTAAGTATTATAAGAATATGATAATAATTAAGAAAAGCCCTGAGCAGGTGCTTTTTGAGCGCTCATTCATTGGTGGAGCAATAATGCTATTACCTCGAAATTTTGTATAGGTCTTGATATTTATGCTAAGTATATGAATGCAAAATCTCAGCACGATCGGAATAACATACTGGAAATTATTCGAAAGATGAAATATGTAAAAAACTTACTTCTACTTCAGATTGATATAAATTTGTTTGTTTTTTGTAGAATCTGGATGGTCAATGAAATTCACTACCATTATATTTGATAAATTACATGGACTTAGCTTTGTAACCTTACCACCCTGCTGGATTTTTCAACTATTCGTATTTCTCCATCTAAGACGACAAATATTTCAGTGAAAAGTCAGGAAAGTGATCAATTAATAATATCTTCTGTCACTAGATGGAACTGATTTATTATTCCATTTAAAATTGCCAACATAAAAAACCTGTTATCATTCGAAAACGGAAGAGATTCAGTAAAATTTTAAGTAAAATCTAATTGCTATACGGCGACCGAGAAGGATCCCTTAGGGTTTCATTCAGCTTTTTGTACAGTCAAATCGAATAATAACTGGTCGTCCAACGCTGAGAGTCGTGGGAAAAGTGTGAAATAACGAAGTATTCGATAGTATAGTATCAGTGATGTACTCGAAAGTTGGAGCATGTAACAGAACAGGCATTATCAATAAGATGTCTTAATAACTATAGTATTCATGTTTCTACAATTGATGAAAAAAATTGGTATCCTTACGCGCAAACTTATGAATTCCCGCCAGAGCCTAATTGAGCGCTCGTTCTCCTTAAATTAGTGCTTTATCGTTTTGCCCAAATGTCTGTTATTTTCGAAAAAGGTCTCAAAGGAAAAGGTTCAACTCCTTGAGGACGAATTCGTTATCATTCAATTCTGCCCGTGGAGCCGTCCGGTCGTCAGCACAATAACTTTCGAAGGGATTGTCCAAGAGACTAGAAATTTTCAAGTTGAGTTCGGTTCCCAAATGTCTCGTTTAAGTTCGTTAACCAGCCAAACCGTAGAGGGTGTTCCATAAAATATGGCCATTAAAAATTTTTGCTCCTCAATATCTCAGACAAAACGAAACTCATCGAAATGAAAAGTTATGGCCAAATGCAAGATGCACATAATTAGCTTCATGCAAAATTTTGTGGCCATAGTGTGAACAGGACCATAGAATATTCATTTGGAATATTGAAAAGAAGAAACTTCATAATACCATAAAAATATCCGATTAAATTGAAATTTATTTTATAAATAAAGATTTATACACTGACCGCGGGTTTCAAAAAGCTTGATTGGCAATCAGATTGTTGATTTCGAGAAAAGTTCGATGGTTTACTTCAAAAATGAACTGAAATTTGCACATAAAAAACGACACCATCAATCAACGTGATCGGGGTTTTTGTGAAACCCGGCTTAAATGTTCATGCAGAATTTTTTGGCCATAGTATCAACAAAACCGTTGAAAATTCAATTGGAATATTGAAAAAATGAATCATTATAAATCCATAACAGGATATCTATATGATTCAGGTGAAATTTGTTTTGAGATTGAGACTGTTATATTGAATTTTCATGCAAAATTTTGTGACCATAGCGTCAATAGAACCATAGAAAATTCAATTGGAATATTGAAAAAAAATTCTCTTTATTTCCATAACATGATAAACGATTCAAGTGAAAGCTATTTTGTGGATCAAAACCGATATAAGTACTGAATGTCATCAGAAGCACAGAATTCAATTTTTGTAATTATTTTGTTTTACATATTTCATTTTTCGAATTATTTCCAGAATATTATTCCGATTGTGCAGAGATTCTGCATATTAAGATTTGGTATCAATCTCAAAATCCCATCAAGAATTTTGAGGTCATAGTCTTATTGCTCCACCGAAGAACGAGCCTTTAAAAGGTTCTGCTCAGGGCTTTTCCTAAATTTTCTTTTTGATAATATTGATTAGGACGTGAGTGGAAGAATTTTGGAAAATCGTCACAGAGAGTTTGAATTAATTGATTTGTATCCTTAAGATAAATGGAAGTTTAATGAAATTGGGTATTGATATTTTTTGGCGTCGATCTCAAAATAAAAAGTGATTTTAAAGTGTACTAAATTTATCATTAATGATCCATTTTAATGCTAGATTTATGCTATTTTAATGTGCAATCCTCATGACAACCGTTCACAAGTATTTAGAAGCACTACGAGAAATGTCAAAACTGTACTGGAACATAGATAAGTACATAAAATTTTATTATGTCAAATGAAAGTCTTGTGCAAAATGATAATGTATTTCAATCAAGAATTCATACAAAATGCACATTGAGATCGTCGGAAAAATTTAATAATCAACTCGGTTATTAATCGAGCGACTATTGGTCTAGAACCCTCCGCTCACGCGTTAAATATCAGTCGCAGTCTTTAAAAACATAGTTGATTAAGTAACTATTTTCCTTCGATCTCAATATAAAAGGTGATTTGAATGTGTACGAAATTGAATATTAAAGACCCATTCTTATGTTCAATTTATGCTATTTCAATGTGCAATTGTCATGGGCCGCCGAACAAAATGCATTCAGAAGCAGACGAGTCATTTCAAAACTCTACTCTCTAGAAATTTTATTACGTTGAGTCTATGTCTTTTACGAAATAAGAATGTATTTCAATCAAAGATTCGTTCTCAATTCATAATGCGACTAACAGAAAAATCTTGTAAGCAATTCATTTATTAATCTAGAGACTAATGGTCTCGAACTATCTGGTATCTGAACCATTGGTCGCTGTCATTAATGAACTACTTGATTAGATAACTATTAAAATTGATCATTCTTAGCCTTTCGATCTGAACTATAATGAATATGATTTAGAGCCCATAGAAAAATACTAACGCATTATGCGAGCAAATGTAGCGTTTGTATTTCAGGATCGGAGCGGCTAATATTGGATTTGTTCATATTGTAGACGTATTATAATTTTTCTTACAATAGGTCATGTTTCCAAATGTGGAACTTTCTGTGTGATTGGTTTGGTAGCCGGAGTTTTCGTTGTTGGCTCCGTTGTGGCGTTCATAGTTCTATGCTGGAGGTTACACAGTGTTAAGAAGACGTTCATAAAAAATTTGAAGACCAGGAAATGATGGCAACATTGTCTGAATACACGAGGACTGACGGAAATGATTTGAACCTGCCTATTCAGTTTGATATGACAACATCTCTAATTGACAAGAATATAATCAATCTGATTAAAAAGTATGAGGTGAGTTTTTGTAAGTTAAAATTTCATACTTATCATATCGTTTCGTTTGCTCAGGGTGAATATGTAAAAAAAACTTGGCGGAGTATTGGGACTTTTGGGTTTGTCATATCCAAGAACTAGCAATCCAAATCCACAAAATCGAGCTATTCCCTATTGAAGCCTAATTTCGTGAGATAAAATATTCTTGGTAGGTGGTACCTTAGAGAAGAAGTAACTTTACTTTTTCCTCTGTACCTACAATGGTTCACTGTTCTGTTGCCGGCGCTGTACACTGAAAATTTCAAGTCTCCATTTTTTATTTCTGGGACAAAGTTGAAATTGTCAGATTGTCTCTATACGAGATCCATGCAATATTCTACATTGTCTTCATATCATCATTAATCACCTGAATATACTACTTGAATGCGATAATATTTCTAGTTTTGAAAATATTCGAACAAAATTGTATTCGTACCTTGAATAAAAATTGTTGGGACTGACTGACGATTTGGTCGATGCTGAGGTTTGATCAGGCCTTAATCTGCCTACCCCTGATAACCCGAGATAACAACAAAAAAACATGCGCTAGCTAGGTCTCCTTCTGCCTACTCCTAGTTAGGGGAAAAATATGGTTTACTAACTAGGTCTCAATCTGCCTACTCCTAGTTAGATGGTTTTAGATGGTTAAAAATAAAACAGTGAAAAACATGGAACAGATATATAGTACCATCAACAACACAACACAAAAACAAAAAACATACATCACTACATAATGTCGGTTCCTGACTTTGGTCGCGCTTCCTCGAGTATATATTTAGAGAAGGAAGTCGGTTCCTAGTGCTGCCTAGTCCGTGGAGCCATCTATCTGTTGCCGTTTGTAGTGTTGACACCCTGGTGTTGTATCTCCGCTTCAGAGGCTTGTTTTGTTACTACGTATCTTGTGGCGCTCTCTGTAGAGGGTAGCGTTAACATGGTGGCAGCGCCACCACGACCGTAACGCAGTAATCTGTAATCTGCTTATATTGTGGGAACAGATTAATCCCCACAAGGCGCGCCACCGTGACGGTAAAGAATAATCCCCACAAATTACTGATTTGGAACAGTTCGCGAAATGATCGATATTTGTCGAGCCTGACATATCCTGAGATATTTTTACTTGGAATCATATACCAATGAGTCGCATCGAGTTGCTCAAAAACCACGTAAGACTGAAAATTCGAAATATTTATACAAATGTTCGGACAAATCTGTGGCATACTGTTCCTTTAGCAATGAGCTCTTAAAAGAGTCAAAAGCGTAAAACTCTTCATGAAAAGTGTTTTACTTGATGTGATAAATCTAGGATTGAATAATCGTAGAATGACCCAAATGACCCATTGCTCAATTTCTACTATTTCAATGTGCAATTCATAGGCAACCGAACATAAACTATTCAGAAGCAAAACGAATAATGTAACAATTTAGAAACATAAAATTCATTTTATTTCAAATGTATATATGTCTTGCGCAGAATAAGAAAGTATTGCAGTTAAGAATTGATACTGAATTCATAGAACGATGGACGAAAAAATCTTCAAATCAACTTGTTATTAATTTACCGATTGATGGTATCGAACTCATTAATCGCTGTCATTAATAGACTAGTTGAATGAAAAACTGAGTATTATTTGTCCATGCATGCCGGCATGTTTTTAAAATGCATTCTTCTCCAAGCCTTTGGCTGTTTGAAATCATCGTTAACCATTAGGACTCCAAGTTTTCGATAACTTATCTTCAAATAACGCCTTATTCTCGCAGAATTTTCTTCATATAAAAAACTTGAACACAACATTCGATGAAAAATCCTTCTTTCCAGCCCGATCCGAAATGGGAATTTCCAAGAACACAGCTGCAGATAGAACAGACACTGGGTGAGGGAGAGTTCGGACGCGTGCTTAGGGCTAAAGCAACGGATATTAATGGACACAGTGGTAAGAAACAATTCATCTTGTCCTTTCTAGGTGGTGGTTGTTAAGGTTTTCAATAGAGATTAAGAGGGATGTGCTTGGGTGAGACGCAATGATGATCGACGAAATTGCTAAGGAGTAAACAAGCTGTGACTAGGAGGATGTTAATACTTTCTCCCGATTGATTAATGTCTGATAGAAACAGAATACACTTAACGTAATTTCGCAGTGAACGAGGAACTGAAATTTCAAAATAATTTTGTACATTTTCGACATACAAAACAATTTTGGTCTAATTTGAAAAGCTTTTTAAATATCTTTCAGGTGTTGAAAGTCATACATAATATTGAATTAAATGTTAATATCTGTCTTAAAAATATGGGAAATTTAATTGGCAACATTCGCAAGCTTCAACACTTACTTTTTAAGTAACTTCCACATTCAAGCCCTTTGAGTTTTGGGTGTGAAAAGGTCATTGTCTGAAAAGGGGACATTCAAAAGTCGTAAAAATGGCTGATTAGACAATATGTTTTCTCGCCGCCGTAGATCTAATAAAGAAGTATCGTGGGAGTAGCCAAGTTCTTGAATACACCGAAAATCACAAATTTTTTGCAATTACATATAAATAAACTTATATTCGTAGCTCAGACTGGATCAGCATATCCTGAAATATTGGATGTCACGAGAACCTTAACTACTCTTTCGAAAACATTGGTAAAAACATAATATTAGAAAAAAAATTGATAGCTAATATCCCAAAAATGACCTTTTAGAGCAAGAGCCCGTGAACCCCAGGCCTTCGTTATTTTATAAAAGCTGAAAACTTGTCTACGCATGCTCCCAACACATGTGAGAACGGTGGACCATTATGAAGTTCGGGTTACCCTGGCTTTGGCAGGTAAACGGTATTGAAGGGGTGTAAAATACTGATCTAGTTTCGTCATTTCATAAAGTGTGATTTTTTGATATTACCTTCGGAATATCATTAAAATTCACGTCATAAATTGCCAGACACTTACTATAGTGGCAACCCCTTGCCAGACACCCTTAATGTTCATTAAATTATATGTAATTCTACTTACGTTATAGTATAAAAGCTGATTTATATATATAATACTTGTGTAATAATTAGATAATGTTTTCTCATTAGCCAGACATTTTGATAGTGCTAACCCTTTGCCAGGCAAGCTTGTAGTTTAGCTGCATGTGCGAGCGCGAGACAGTATATATGAGTGGGTGAGAGTAGACGGCATGATTATAATGACTTATGCAAATAACCTTTCTTGGTTTTTTGGATTCATATAACTTATCTTTTAAGTGAATCTCAAAAACATATGAAGAAAAGACATTCGATGCTACAAACTGAATTAAATTGTTACTAGAATAAATTAAAATTTTTTACAATTCAATTCTGTTGTAGCATCGAATTTCTTTTCTTGAGATGTTTTTGAGATTCACTTAAATGATAAGTTTATGAATCCAAAAAACCAAGAAAGGTATTATAAGTCATTATAACCATGCCGTCTACTCTCACCCACTCATATATACTGTCTCGCGCTCGCACATGCAGCTAAACTACAAGCTTGTCTGGCAAAGGGTTGGCACTATCAAACATGTCTGGCTAATGAGAAACATTATCTTATTATTACACAAGTATTATATATAAAATCAGCTTTTATACTATAACGTAAATAGAATTACATATAATTTAATGAACATTAAGAGTGTCTGGCAAGGACTTGCCACTATAGTAAGTGTCGGCATTAATGACGTGAATTTTAATGATATTCTGAAGGTTATATCAAAAAATCACACTTTTAAAATGACAAAACTAGATCAGTATTTTACACCCTTTAATACCGTTTACCTGCCAAAGCCAGGGTGATCCGAACTTCATAATGGTCCATCGTTCTCACCTGTGTTGGGAGCATGCGTAGACAAGTTTTCAGCTTTTATAAAATAACGAAGGTCTGGTGTTCACGGGCTCTTAGACTATTTCGAACAGTAAGTAGGAATGCTTTTGGTGAAGAATAAGAGTTAGGAAATGATTGAAAAATCTCCATGGACTTTCTACTTATATTTAGATCAAAGCTTTCGAGTAAAATGTGTTTTATTGCATGAACAATATTGTCTTCCAATGCGTCATTCGCAGCGTTCTCCTCAAGTATAGACATAAGCCTCAACATATCTCCACGAAGAATATATTCTAAAGGAGTTGAATCATACGATTAAGGCAACCAATTGACCTTGTCAAAACCTAACATGAGCTGTTCACTCAACTTGCCTCTCAACTCGTTCATTGTTTTGCGTTCTTTGTGGTTCATGGAAGTCAAGCTCTTTTATTTTGGGCAAAAAAAGAATGGATTTAATCTCACGGTAGCGCTCACCTTACATTACATTGCGAGAGATAAAAAATCGTGAGAAATTCTTTTCTGATAAAAATCACCTGTTGGACATTCAACTTCCGTGTATTCAAAAATTTTAAAATATATACTGATGGACAAAATTAGCGCACCACCTAAAATTTCTTTGAATTTTAATAATTGATATCTTCCCAACCTTTAGTCGGATTTCAATGTTTTTTCTTTAAGATTTTAGCTCTGTTATTGCCAAATTTCCCCCATTAAACAGAAGTCCAAACAATAAAATCTTCATGTTATACAGGGCGTTTAAATAATGTCATGTTTTATAGTCAAATTTTAACGTCTTCGTGGGCAATGCCAGGTTGCTGAGGCATATAAAAACAATAAAGCGTTGTACCCAGTATCTCTTGAGTATTTTGTTTTTTTAAAAACCAATTTATCTTGGAATTGTCGAGAGATATTCAACATTTTATCAACTCTTGTATTTTATGCATTAGCCATGAATATCTTCGCAACCATTTGTCCAATTTGAATGTTTTTTTTTAGTTTTATCTCTTTTATTGGCGAATATCATACTACAATGAGATGTTCAAAAAAAGAAGTGCATCATGCTGTACAGGGCGTTTGAATTTTTGGATTTTTTTCATTACAGTTTAACGCCTTCTGTGGGCAATACCATACACCTGAGGCTTCTAAAAGCTATACATTGATTCAGCCTGATGTTTCCTGAGTATTTTGCTTCTTTGAAAAGCAATTTAACTTGTACCCTCCCAGAGATATTCACATTTTTATAACATCTTGCATTCCATTTTCAGCCAAGTAGTACTGGGGTTTACAGTTGTCACTGTCAACAAATAAATTGTTATTGTCAATAATCATTAATTTCAATAATTGTGGCATTGTTTGCGTTTAATTTTATTTGCCTTTGAGATGTCCGAAATGTTGCAATTTCATCAAAAACTGCAAGAAGAAGACTCGATAGTCTGAACTGAGTGCAAGCCGCTTGTTCACTTTATATTCGTTTCTTTCGACGTTGAATACGTAGTTTAAGCTGATACCAAACGTTTTCGTTTTTTTAAAGAGCAAAATACTCAGGAAACATCAGGCTATACAGGGTGAGTCTTTGACTTGTACATATATTTTAACCGAATATTCCTGGGGTCAAAAGAAACACTTTTTTTCCTCTACCATTTTTTCCGATTCGGCCTAAATAAGAAGATATAGCCCTTTTTTATTTCCAGAATGAGCTATGCCGCCACTGGTAAACTAACCACTGAATTTTTGCAAGTACGAGATCTAGCATTCAAACCTTTGAAATAAGCTATTGTATCAAAGAAACGAGTAGATATTTTATTCGAAATTTTCAAATAAGCTGCTATATTAAATGGAAAAATATAAACTCACTTTTTCAATACCAGTTGTATTTCTAATGCAATTATTGATTCATCCAAAATTTTGCTGGTGATAAAATGAAAGAGAATAATCTCTTCTTGATGTATACTTCATTTTTGATTATATCGGATTAACTTTTAAACCACCTATTTCATCTATAGCATTCATTTTCGATTTCTCTTGAAATCTTCCGTGCCAGAATTTCCGAAATCAAAACAACAACTCAACCATAAAATTTGAATAAATGACATAATTCACTTGAACAGTCTAAACCACAGAACATAAATATAAGAAGTGCGAGCTGCCTACTAACACGGCCTTCTAAACCTACGGCACGGTCATAGCCAAGAGCGGCAACGCTGTAGAGTCCCGACCGGTCCCGACATATTACAAGCACAGCCTTCTAAAGTAGTCCCTATGTACAGTTGTGTTACAGGCGGCAAGCGTGAGCGCTAGTAAACATCTAGTGGTAAATTAATGTTTTTAGTGTCGATTATGATCGTAAATGTGAAAAATAAGTGAATTATAATTACTGTTGTGATTGTTTGAGTGCTGTGAACAGTGAAAGTGTTTGTGATATTGGTGTTAGTGAATTTTCCTTGAAAATTGATAACTACTTTCGTCTTTTGTAGGTGCGTTACGGTAGGAACGTTTTATATTTTATCGTGTAGAAGTAATATCCGTCTAAAAAACTTAGAGATATTTCAATTGTTTCAGTTTGCCGAAACATGAACAGCGTAAGCTTTTATAAATGAGGGTCATACTGCAAAATTTCATTCCAACAAAAGTTTTGATTGTGAAAAAACATTTCGATTCCAACGATATAATTAAGTTCCATTAACATTCACTAGTTCTCTTCCATTTATCATCCCAGATAACAAATTCTCGAATTATTCTTGAAATTTGTCAACGTGACAACGTAGGGAAAATTGAATTCTGTGAATATTTTCGACAGAATTGCATTCAGCCAAAGTACCCAATTTTTCGAATTCCTAAGATTTTTTTTTCTTTCAACATCGGATTACTCGGAATTTTGTATTCGGGAAAGATCAATCATATTCAGGAAAAACTGTGTTCCAAAAATCATTTCATTTGAAGAAATCGTTTGCGAGATATTACTGAAAATTTATGCTTTTCACACATTTTCAACAGCCTGTATCTTTTTAACCAGGCCGAATCGGAAAAAATGGCAGAGGAAAAAGTGTTTCTTTCGACCTCAGGAATCTACGGTTAAAATATATGTACAAGTCAAAGACTCACCCTGTATAACTGTATAGTTTTTAGAAGCCTCAGGTATCTGATATTGCCACAGAAGGCGTTAAACGGTAATGAAAAAAATCCGAAAATTCAAACGCCTGTACAGCATGATGCATTTCTTTTTTTGAACATCTCATTGTAGTATGATATTCGCCAATAAAGAGATAAAACTAAAAAAAAAACATTCAATCGGACAAATGATTGCGAAGATATTCATGGCTAATGCATTAAATACAAGAGTTGATAAAATGTTGAATATCTCTGGACTATTCCAAGATAATTGGTTTTTAAAAAAACAAAATACTCAAGAGATACTAGGGTACAACGCTTTATTGTTTTCATATACCTCAGCAACCTGGCATTGCCCACAGAAGACGTTAAAATTTTATTATAAAACATGACATTATTTAAACGCCCTGTACAACATGGAGATTTCTTCTTTTGGGCTTTTGTTAATGGAGGAAATTCGACAATAACAGAGCTACAATCTTAAAGAAAAAACATCGAAATCCGACTAAAGATTGGGAAGATATCAATTGTTAAAATTTAACGAAATTTAGGTGGTGTGCTAATTTTGTCCAGCAGTATATATTAGCTTGAATGATCACTTTTCGTTACGTCGTTCAATGTAAATGCAGTGGGTGAAAGTTATTCGTAGGAAATGGCGTTTCGTTTCAATATTTCAATGCAAACGCATGAATTTTCTCCGCATGGATAGGCCCTTAAATCGAGCGCGCAAAAGATGTCCGGATACTCCTCATATTTCCGCTTAACCCTTCGTCTTTCAGGAATCACAACTGTGGCAGTGAAGACCCTAAAAGATGACGCACGTGAGACCGAGCTGAACGACCTGCTGTCCGAATATCAGCTGCTGAAGGAGGTCTCCCATCCCAACGTAATCAAGTTACTGGGCGTCTGCACCACGCCTGGAGGACCAATATATCTGATTATCGAGTATGCGGAACACGGGGCACTTCGGTGAGTCGTTTTATTCAGTTATAGTTGGGATAGAGGAAGAACTTTCGGGATGTATTTCGATATTAAGCAACAAATTATTCTGGAGAAACATGATGGTGTGTTTCCAGTCAGAACAGTAAAAATTTGAACAAAGGAACATCACAAGGCAGAAAGCAGTAACTAATTTGAAACTCGGTTTGTTTTAGTAGAGGAATAATTTCATTTCAGACTAATCAGAGGCAAATACACTGATCAACAATTGCTAGGGATCTCTTATGAACTTCTCTTCATTTGTATTTTTTTCAAGTTATCTCGTGAATATCTGTACATTATATTATCTCTAAGGAAAAGTGAGATGTTTTGAGTTGATTATATCAGTCTTCCTCACTTCATCGGCTCTTGTTCACAAAATCGATTATTATCTGTAGGCTGTTACAGATGGAGTGAAAAGCAATGTGGTATTTGTTATTAAATCTTTTTTTTCTCTCTCGTTCAAACTCATAAGGTGACAATAATTGAAGAAAGGAGAACAATATCAGCTTATCAGTCATGCCGAGAAGACGTTTGGCTCCTATGCAACTGGACCAAATCATACGGTGGATACAGGAAGGTTTGTCCCAGCGAGAAGTGTCCCGGCGGTTGAATGTTTCGCAAAGTGTCGTGGGTCGGGCTTGGAATAGGTTCAATCCAAAACGACTCAGTAGCTTATGTTCATGGGGGAGGTCGGCAGCGCAGTACAACAGCTGCTCAGATGGTCTTTTATTGATCCTCAATGCTAGGAGAAATCCCACTTACCCGGCGTCGCAGCTCAATAGATCACTGAGAGTTGCAACAGGAGTTCTAATTTCGAACGACTGTTAGACGACGACTACATGTTCGTGGTTTGAGAGCACGTAGGGGGGTACAACATCCCCGTTTGAATAGGGAACACCGGGTTCATCGACGGCAATGGGCTGAGGAGCACCGCAGTTGGACACTTGAAGATTGGAGCCGATGTTTATTTACGGATGAGTCTAGATTTCGTTTGGTCAACTCCGATGGACGTATTCTTGCTTAGCGGGCAAGAGGGCGAAGGTATGCAGAACAGTTTATGGTACCCACAACAGCTTTTGGCGGAGGTTCTATATGTGTATGGGGAGGCATTTGTTTGAACCAACGCACACAGTTGGTTGTTCTGCAGAACACCACCATGACCAGCCAGAGATATCACGATATGATTATTGAACCCATAATTATTCCGTTTGCGGCTGCCGTGGGCGAGAATTTCATTTTAATTGACGATAATGCCCGTCCACACTGTAGTCGTCTGGTTAATGAAGCGCTAGAAACTCATGCTATTGATAGGATGGACTGGCCAGCTCGCTCTCCAGACATGAATTGCATCGAACATGTCTGGTCTGAGATGTCTAGACAATTGTCAACCTTAGAATAACCGATCAATAACCTGGAGGACCTTCCTACGCTTTACGGGATATTTGGACGAATTTGCCCCAAAATTTTATAAATCGTTTGATCGAAAGTATGCCTCGTAGGGTAGAATGCTTGAGACGAGCTCGTGGGGGACCAACTAGGTACTAGCTTAACCGAAACTTCAGCCTTCTTGTGGTTTCATCATAAAATTTTTATGTTTTTCAAACACAGAATTTTGAGTGTTCCTCTTTTTTCTCTCCAACTTGCCATTTTTTCATTCTTTTCTCAAGTGAACCATATTATCAACTGAAAATACTCTGATATCTGACTCAATTCATAATCGTGGAGCGAATATTTCAGAAATAAATTTAGAACAAGTAAGTGATCCCTATCAATTGTTGAGCAGTGTATTTCGATATTAAGCAACAAATTATTCTGGAGAAACATGATGGTTTGTTTCCAGTCAGAACAGAAAAAATTTGAACAAAGGAACATCACAAGGCAGAAAGTAGTAACTAATTTGAAACTCAGTAGAGGAAAAATTTCATTTCAGACTAATCAGATGCAAATAAGTAATGGGGGTATATTTATCTTTTGAATCTCTGAAAAAATCGCAATAATCATGATACAATGCAATAATTTATGAAGGTGAGATGATTTTAGACATGTTCATAGGTCAGGAAAAAACACTCAGAGCTTAGTTGTGAATGTTCTTAATTATAATCAATTGAGAAAAATCCACAAATGAAAAAATATAATATATTTCTAACACCAAACAATCAAATCCACAGAATGAAGTCAGACCGGGATTTCAATCATTCGCATAAAAACTACGGGGTCTTTATAAATGATTGTAACATCGTAGGTTGTTTTGGAATTTTTTTATCTTATCTTTTCTTACAAATTCTCTTCAAATTTATAATTCCAGTCACACTATTTACATTAATTTATTTCGGAATTAGCAACCCAAACTCACAGTATCGTTTGTCATATTTATTCCAATAAGGATCAAACATATTCATCGTTCCATCACATTGTCGAAGGTCATGTGGATATTAATTATTTAGCGAATCGTGCAGTAAGATATTGGAAAACTGGTAATTTTTGAGTTATCGAACAACTTTCGTGGGTCAATGGAGATCATAAATGTTCATGAAACGAAGTTGACTTCTTGGCAATCGTGTTACCAGCAATTGATAGTTGAATTCATAATGCTACATTTTTTCATTGAAGACTAATCATATGAGTCTAAACCTGATGAACCTCAATCCATTAATGCCTACATGTTAATTTTTTCCAGAAACTACCTTAGGAGGAGTCGGAACATCAGAATATCGCAAATAGCTGATACACCTGATCAGGAACAAAAAACGTCCCACTATGACGAACCAAAAACTAGCCAGATAACACCAAAAGAGCTTCTTTCCTTCGCCTGGCAAATCAGCAACGGTATGGCGTATCTTAGCAGCGTAAAGGTACGTTAATGTTATATAATTCGATGTGCTATAACGTCAAATATAATGCAATTTGATGGTTATGAATTTATAGCCACCACCTCTGAATTAGATACTGTACAAAAAACGAGCATACCGATCTGTTAAGGCTCTACCTGTAGAAATGTTTGATAGATGGTTTCAAACGTCTTATGCCTCAATTACACTCAGCACTTCCTACTGCCACTCGCGTTGTAGTGATTACATTCTCGCGCTACCTACTTCCCTGCTCAATTCCCAGCTCCCTGCCATGGAAGTGCGCTGAGTGTTAAGTGGAGACAAGTTTTCTGATTTCATCTCTGAATATTTCATATCACAAAACTCCTTACATTGGTGTATCCCGTTCATTCGAGATTTGGTAAATATTTTCGGTTGAATTATGAAAAAAGACAAAAATAATGAAGAATAAGAAAACATTTACCACTACGAGTAGTATAAAATAATCCGTAGATAATCGTTTAGAGGAAGACACTTTGTTTCCTCTGCTTCTAGGCAACTAATTGAAAATAAGTTCGCGTCGCTAAAAACGACAATGCTGAAAGTGATGTGCTCTGGTGAGAATTAATTCTCTGCATAATATATGCCTTTCTCGAAATGGGAATAGCTATTTCGGATATAACAAAAAAATAATCCATTGGATCGTTCAGATTCGTGGAATGATAAACTCTTTAGTTATTTCACCTAGCCATTCTTGGCTATTTCGTGTCTATTTATCCGATTTGAAAGTATAACTCACCTCGAAAATAAAAATATTTCCTGATGCCATTGAATCTGTAAAATTCAACACTTACAGGTTATGCTTGGTGTGAAAAATCATCATTTGGTAAATAAACTTCTAAGTCCTCATTTACGGCACCAATGTAAATCCTTTTCTGAAGGAGGAAACGGAGGGCATTTTCTCTTACTTTCAATATATTACTATGAGCAAATATAACAATACCTCCAACAGTGACCATTGATATGAAAGAAAAGTGTTAAATAATGATAATTTTGTCTTTCAGTTGGTGCACAGGGATTTGGCTGCTAGGAACGTCCTCCTGGCAACAGACAAGATTTGTAAAATATCAGATTTTGGTCTCACTAGAGATATCTATGAGGACAATGCGTATTTCAAACGTAGTAAAGGACGAGGTAAGAAGAAGAAACCATTAATTATCTGTTTCCTCGGTTTTTATGTTGGTGTTTTGATTATACAGGGTGTTTGTTGATTCGATGTGACCCTTCGAAAGGAAATATACTAGACGTCATTCGCAGTTAAATGCGTGTAGTGAAGCATGGAAAATATAAACGGTTACGAAATTTTCTGCTTTGTTATCAAAAATAATCAATTTTGTGAAAAATACTCTATTCTGAATATTCCATGGATATCTTTTTCAAAGCCAAGCAGATGGACCTCATCTCTTGCTCAAAGTGTTCACTGAAAATCCGGATAACCCGAGCCATAAAAAGCTACACTTGTTAACCTCATACAATTTTGATGAATGAAATGAGAAGCATTATGAACTTGGTGCGAAAATGTAAGGAAATAACTTCCCCCTCTTATTTATTTTTTGAAAAACGTACAGGGTTTTTTCACTATAATTTGACCCCCCCTTAACTTTATTACTGAAAGAGATACAAAAAATTAGTCATACAAAAATTTCACGAAATCGACAGATTTTTTACAATAGGAATTCACATAATGGAATATATAAAGGTTAGCCAACATATTGATGACAACTTTATTTTTTCAAATGGAACACCTTGTATATTTTTCCATATTAGTCTAGCTCTTTTCCCCTGATTCCGAATGTAACATGTAACAATGAAAAATATTTGGTCTATCTCATTTATTCTGAGTACCACAGAGTTTCAAATTTTGAGATCCACTTAGCGAGCTCTGAAATGATTTTTCAAGTGGCAGACTGCGTTTAATGAAAATGTCCATTTTTGGAGTTATGATAACGTCAATTGGAATATATACAGGAATAACAACATATTATTGAATGCAACTACATTTTTTCAAATAGGACACCCTGTCCTGTATATTCTTCCACTTTTTATAGGCTATTTCCTCCTGATCTCGAAGTATATGCGTATGTGGGTGTGTCTCTTCAAAATTTTGAAATGATGATACCGGATAAAAATATGTGAAAATTATACGAGGTTATCATAACTCCGAAAATGGGCATTTTGAGTAATCGCAGTCTGCCACTTGAAAAGTGATTGCTGAGCTTGCCAGATGATTCTTGAAATTTAAACTCTGTGGTGCTGAGAATAAGAAATATGGACCAACATGTATTATAAATTCGAAATCGGGGGAAAAAGAGCTAGCCAAATATGCAAAAATATATAGGGTGTTCCATTTGAAAAAATGAAGGTGCCATCAATATGTTGGCCACCCTGTTAATAGTTCAGTTTGTGAAGTCATATTAAAAAGCCTCAGTTGATTTCGTGAATCTTTTGTACGAAACATTTTTTTGTATCTTCTTCAGTAACAAGGTTAGAAGGGGGGTCAAATTATAGTGGAAACCCTGTACAAACGTCAATAATTCATTCATGAAATCAAAAACTATAGCCGGAAAGCCGAACAGGTAACAGCCTCTTTCGAGTCATTTAGATAAAAGATCTGTTCGACACCTTCAGTGCTTATCTCAGACGGACAATGAGACCTTTATTTTTCCAGTTCCTGTCAAATGGATGGCACCAGAGTCTCTGCAAGACCATATATATACAACGAAATCAGATGTGTGGAGTTTTGGAATATTACTTTGGGAGCTCGTAACACTAGGAGCTTCCCCTATCCGGGTATAGCTGTCCAAAACCTATTTCATCTTTTGAGACAAGGTTATAGATGGAGAGACCTAACAACTGTTCTGCTAAATTGTGAGTGTATATTTTCGAGTGTTACCGCTTTTAAATAGTGCACTCCTAGAAATTTGATAAATTTAGATATCGAAATTCAACAGGATAATTCGGTATATGAAAAACACTGTTAACTAAAGATTTCAGGGCTTCACTGAATTACTTAAAATGATAGATAGTTTTCAGATTATTCGAATCGATTATTCCTGCATCAATATGAACAAGAGCAAAAACTATTTTTTTCTGATCGAATCAATAATGAGCAATATCGCCTTAGTTACGATATGTCATAACACACTCATATATCCCAAGCATAGAGATATCTCTATGATCCCAAGGGAAATATGAAGCGTCAAGTCTTATTGTCCCAAGGGAAATATGAACGTTCAAGTCATATTTTACTTAAAATTAGTATATTATGCAACCTTATACATCAGAAAAAAGTCATTTGGTGCTTCTATCAATAATGTCTTGATCTGCTCCCGGGACAACACTGCTAATTTTTTGGGAACGGATCCTTTATTTTTGTTCTTAACAAATACTTCCACTTCATCGAATAATTTGACATTCGTTTCTTCTTTCAAATGTAGCATGGATCTTAACATAGATAATTTTGGCCATAACGTGGTTGTGAATATTCCTGCAACAGGAGATCGAATGAATTAATCATACATTGAAAAGAACAAGAATCAGAGCAACATACCAAATCTTCAAAATATGCTAGCGAAATATTTTCCGTAACACCGTCCACCAAATTTTTTATTTTCCATTCCCGAAAGCCTTCATACTCTTTACTATGAGCAGCTTTAGATTTGGCCGGAATCAAAAATTCACAAGCTTTCACCGCTTGAGTTTCGAGGTAGTTCGACATTATTTCAATAATTTTTATTCCTGACAAAACGTCAAAATAAAACCACGACCATGATTCTCACAAACACGGCCCATAGCAACGTTAAAAATCCAATTGAATCAATAATTTACAATATAATATTAATTTTTCCATTTCAAGAACGATATTGTATCGATCAGAAAAAAACTATTGATTACAACACGGGAAATATGAATATATTTCCCACGGTTGCCTATACATCCCTCGGGCTTCGCCTCGGGATGTAACTAGGACAACCTCGGGAAATATACTATTCATATTTCCCTAGTTGTAATAATAGCTATAAGACTTCGCATCAGCACTTTACTGATTTCATTGATTTCGTTTTCAGTTGATACAAATTTTTTTCGCCACTGGCCTTCAATCCTGTAGTCCGTTCACGAAAGTTTGAGCGCATAGTAGGCGTTCGTTTATTTATCTGAAGTTGGCAGATTTGCTGTCAAAACGTAAAATAAAGTCAACGTTGCCTCGTCCGACGAGCTTGTGAGTTATCAGAGAACTCTATGCAATATTGACAACGTTGCCAAATTGCTCAACCTTTCGTGAATGGGCTATACTCTAAATGAAATGGATTAGCGCTTGATGCTATGGTGGAATTATAATTAATGTTCTTTTCATAATGTATTGCCTGATGTTCTGCAAGCCGGTTGCGATAAATTCGTCAAGATTTATGTTGTTGATATAGAAATCCCCATATACTATATTGACGTGTTGACCAGCCTTCGGTAAGCGTCTTCCGAATCCTGTTTACCGAGTGTCCAAGTGTCTCATGAAGTCTGTTTCATCGGATTATCTCAGCCGTTTCAGAAGACACAAATTTGAAAATTTCGTGTTCTCCAATTCGTTCAAGGGGTAAATATGGACCCCCGAATTTCCAAAATGTTCTATATATTCACGTCACTTTTTTCACTATAAAAACAAAATTCTCTACTCCAATTCAGTCCATAAATCACCTTAGACCATTCTCTTAACTATTCGAATAGTTTCATTTCAGGTATATTCAACAATTAATGCCGAAACATCGAAATTCTACAGGCACCACAAATCCACAAATTCTAAGGAAAGGCCGCCGTTTTTAATGATAGATTTGGCACTGCCGCAGATTCTTTCGAGCGAATATGGTACGATGCCGTCCGTAATTCCGTAATTCCTGCCATCATTCGATATGTCACTCGCCGAAGGACGGAGCAGTGATACCAAACCTTCCATGAGGATAGGCGGGATTTCCTTAGAATTTGTGGATATGTAATACCTCCAGAATTTCGATTTTTCTGCATTAATTATTGAATAAACCTGAAATGAAACTATTAAAACAGTTATTTGAATGTTCAAGATGATTTATAGACTAAATTGGAGCAGTTAATTCATGGTTTCATAGTGGAAAAGCGACGTGAAGATGAAACATTTTTGGTACTTTGAGGGCCCATATTTACTAACCAGATTTTTCTTCTCGTGTGTAGCTTTCAATTTTTTTTTTTCGCAGGTATCAAATCATGAAGAGCTGCTGGGAAATTCAACCGGAAAATCGTCCCCGCTTTAGTGAGATTGCCTCAATATTGGAGAAAATGCTGGGTGATGGTGTGGACTATATGGATTTGTCCGATAATGTGATTCAAAACAAAAGTTACTTCTTCTCTCCGTTTGAAGATTTTGAAGGTGATATACATATGAAAAGTTATTTGTGTTGCAATATTTTGTAATATTTGTGTTTTCGAGCGCTCGTTCTACTTAAACGTTTTTCCCAAATGTCTGTAATTTTCGAATTTTGAGCCGAAAATGGTCTCGAACGATAGGGTTCGACTCCCCGATTACAAATTCGAAGTCAAATTCAATTCTGTCTTTCGGGCCGTTAGCACAATAACTGTCGAAGGAATGTCCTAGAGACTTGAGATTTTCAGGTTGATTTTGGCTCCAAAATGCCACGGTTGAGTTCGTTAACCAGCCACATCGCACAGGGTGTTTCCATAAAATATAGCTACTCAAAATTTTTGTTCCACAATAGTTCAGACAAATCGAAACCAATCGAAATGAAATTGTGTGGCCACATGCAGGATGCTCATAGTGAGCCTTATGCAAAATTTTGTGGCCATTGTGTTAACAGAACCATAGAAAATTTAATTGGAATATTGAAAAGAAGAAACTTCATATTTCATCTCAAGTCCGATATAAAATTTCGAGATAATAGTCTTATTGCTCCACCAATGAACGAGCGCTCAAAAGCTCCTGCTCAGGGCTTTTCTTAAATTTTTGAGCGCTCGTTCTACTTAAACGAGTGCTAACATCGTTTCGCCCAAATGTCTGTAATTTTGGAATTTTGAGCCGAAAAGGGTCTTAAACAATTAGGTTCGACTCCCTGATGACGAATTCATGGTCAAATTGAATTCTGTCCGTGGGACCGTCCTTCCGTGCGTTAGCACGATTAATTCCGAAGGAACTGTCCTAGAGACTTGAGAGTTTAAGGGTGATTTCGGCTTCAAAATGACTCGGTTAAGTTCGTTAACCAGTCAAATCATACAGGATGTTCCAAAAAAAATATGGTTATTCCAAATTTTGTTCCTCAATATCTCAGAGAAAACGAAATCAATCGAAATGAAATGTTGCAGCCACATGCAAGATGTTCATAATAAGCCTCATACAAAATTTTGTGGCCATAGTGTACACGAAACCAAAGAAAATTCAATTTAAATATTGAAAATAAGAAACTTCATAAAAAACATATATCCGATTCGAGTGAAATTTATTCTGTGTATGAAGGTATACTGAATATTCATGCAAAATTTTGTGGCCATTGTCTCAACAGAACCATAGAAAATTTAATTGGAATATTGAAAAGAAGAATCTTCATATTTTCATACAGGATATCCGATTCGAGTGAAATTTCTTTTGTGCATGAAGAGTGATATACCTATTGTTTATCCAAAATTGTGTGGTCAATGTGTCAACACAACCATAGAAAATTCAATAGGAATATTGAAAAAAGAATCTTTATATTTTCATAACAGGATCGCATCATCAAAACCATAGAATTTAATTTTTTCAGTTATTCATTTTTTACATATTTCAATTTCTGAATTATTTCCAGAAAATAATTGCGATTGTGCTGAATTCTGCATTTATATATTTGGTATCAATCTCAAGTCCCATATAAAATTTCGAGGTGATGGTCTTATTGCTCCACCAATGAACGAGCGCTCAAACGCTCCTGCTCAGGGCTTTTCTAATTTTTTTATATTCGATTTGTTTTTGTTTAGTTTTTGTGCGTTGTGCAAGCATTTAAAAAAACTTTTGGATTTTGGCTACTACTAGGTGGTACTTCGGAGGAACACGAAATTCTGTTTGCAGTATCATTAAAAATTTTTAGCTAAATAAAACCAAACAACTAATTATTCACCTTTTCAGATAAACAAACAAATAAAGTGAATTACTTGAAGAATAACGATTCAGAAGAGAAATGCGGAGAAACAGCGAAATTCTTACCCCATGTTGTCGATGCCTTAGAGAAGACACCAGATGAAAGTAGTAGTTATCAGAATACTACTAATACTCAGCAGGGCTACGAGACTCCTGTTAAAATACCCCGGGTTTTGAAGACGCCATCTAATGAGAATCCACAATACTATACTGATATGGAAAAAGGAAGTGAAATGAACAAATGTGTGAATTAGAAGGGTGAAATTGTTCGAAGAAATGCTGTGAAAAAAACATTCCATGTTAAATAATCGAGTGTACTGTTTTCTCTGAATGTCATGCCGTGTGTTGAATTGATAATTAATTTAGTTATCAGAAATTAATGAGGTATTTAATACACAGACCTAAACACTTCCGATCTACACACAAAATATGCATAGGTACGCAAATTTAGCATTTCCAAAATCATACTGGACAATTTTTACGACTGAAAAATAATATTGAAGATTTGAGAGTATTTTGAGAAAGTAGAACGTATTTTTATAGGACGTTAAATGTTTGCTATTGAAAAATTATTTTAGTGTTTTTATCCTACATTCCAATCACAATTTAAGCTTCACCGTTAATATTTACATTTAAAGCATATTATTTGTTCTTCTATTCTTGGTTGTTATTTTTTCTGTTGAGTTTTTATAAACACAGACTGAAGTCGAAGAATCTTATATGATCTAGTTAACCTATCTATATATGTGTCGGCCTGTATATTTTTTTGAGTTTGATGTGTATTGATGTAAATGACATGTTGTATATACCTATTGATTATTGGTTTTGAATAAATTTTCACATCCTGACTTTCATTTTATTTCTGAGATGAACACACAATAAATAATATGGAATATTATATCACATCCTGTGAAACAATTGAGGCTATGACTAAACCCAATCCAAGATCGTCAAAAAATGGAATAAAAATGATGGTGAAAATTCATTCACGTGTTGGTACTACCTTCTTTTAAAAGATTTCGTGCTTGTATTCGGCTGTTTTCAAGTAAAATTTTAACAAAAAATAAATATTTCGATATATGAATTGATCTGAATTGGTCCATTTCACAGTATATTTCTACTTGTGCAGAGTGCAATGTTCGAAAATCTTTTCGCATCAAATTAACCAGCTTCTGTTGCTCGCAGTGAATAGCGAATAGAATTCATGGAACATAGCAGGAATACATTTCTTCATTTCTTTTCCGCTCCACTTATCACATTTTATTTATCTTATTTAGACAGTTCTCTCATTCCTTTGGGTAATTTTATGTCAGGTACTAGGTTAGAAACCTGGTCAGGTACTACCTTAGACTATATCTTAGTCTAAGGGTACTACTTTCTTTTTTGGTGCATTGATCAATTTGTAATTCGTTAGTAGTGAAGAGTTATAGACCACAGGCCCGTGTTGAAAAAATCATGGGTCATTTGAACCACCAGGTGACCTATCTAGAACGATAAAAGAGCATAAAATAATAAGATTTAGCACTATGCCGTCACTTGTAAGCTGTCCAACTGAATACAGGTGAGAATTCGAAAGTACAGGTAGAGTGGGTGTTGGGAATAGTTTGTATAATCTCCCTACCATAGATCAAGAGTATACTATATAATCTTTGCTCCCTACCATAGTCAAACTAAAATAATTCTCCGTTTAGTTAGTCTATGCTCCCTACCTTTGAATTGTAATTTGACAGATTGACATAATATAATTTCAGTTAAGCATTGTCAATTCATTTAAGAAGTTATTGACGTTATCTAACCATTTTCGAGCATACAATTAACATTTTGGCGACCGTGACAGGACATATATAAGCTAGGAAATGGACGTTATGAAGAAGGAACGGGAATTGTTGAGAAAATATTTTTCAAATGTATGCAGAGAGTTAGAGCAAAAATGTTGTTGGATAAGGACACAAGTGAGCGACATCTGGTACGAGTGTTAAGTAAATTAGAAGACATAGGCGAAAGGTTATTCAGAGCAGATGAAAACACGAGAACATCCATACACTGAGAGAAATAATAGCCGAAATGAATAATATTGATTTGTTAGCGGCAGATTTGTTTATTGAAAAGAAAGTTTCTTCACAGTAAATAAAGCTTTCGAAAAACACAGGCTAAATGTAAAAAATGGTTCTCTATAGCAACGTTTAATCTAGTAGAACAAATTTCTTAGTAGTCAATATATTCATTTGATTGTCTATAAATTCATTCTAACAATGAAAAATACATTTTCCTTGGAAATATTCGAAACTTTATTATTTAAACCATAACATATTTGATTTTTTTTCCAATATTCCCAATATTCAAAATTAGTTTATAATCAACGAATTCGGCAGTGGTGGGGTGGGTTCGAATGAGTTCGTTCAACATGACGCATGACGTCGGCCAACTGTGTCATCTGACAGTCTGGCTCCAGGGCGCCTGGCTAATACAAGAAAAAAGTGTCTAGTGGTGATCACAGATTATTCTGTAATCTGTTGTGGTGCTTTGGCTTGTTTGGCGCATGCGTTTCATTTCGCGGTTTATTTCTCGGCGTGGCGATCTGCGACTGACTGTTTCATTGTTGAGTACCTAAGTGCTACATTATAGTTATAAGATATTAAAGATTAACGCTTTTAATGTAATATCTATAGCGTCGTGTTTCGGTGAAACAAATAGTGTATTTTTACAGTGATGGATAATTCACTTATGGAAATGGGAATAGGTGAATATGTGGAGAGATTCAGAGGTTTGTGATTATGTACATTAGACTTCAGTATTTCCAGAGTCTCTCGGTCCCTCTAGGATATAGCTATTTTGATTTGATTCACAATCATGTTTACTATAGGACTAGATAATAATAATATATTATTATCGATATTGGAAAATTCTGAAAGCGTCTTCAATAGTAATTGACTATTAAAATATTTATTAATAACAAAGAAACTATTTGATATTCACTGAAATTTCTTGACTCAGAACTAAGTTTTTTGATTGAAAGATAATTCTTCATCAATAAGATGATGTTAAAAACGTGTTTTCAGATGATGGCGTCACTCTCAAAGTATTGCCTGAACTGTTGGAGAGCAAGACTGATGCACTGAATGAATTAATTTCGCGAGTTGGAAAGAGATTATTTTTCATTTTAAAAATTACAAAATTTTGAATGAACAAATAGAAGACAAAAATGAAAATAAATCAGAAAGGTGAATAATATAATTATTTATTATATTATTGTCCATACTGATAGCTGGTGTTTTATGCATTTTTCATTAACACTTTATCTAATGGCCTGTTTTGCAATAAATTTTCACAAAACAGAATAATAATATTTTTTTGTTATACACCAAACATGTATTGTGTATAATGTTGAGTTCTTGAATAAATATATGAGCGCAATTGTTTTTATTTATTGGTCATTTATTTCATATTATATGCATTTTAATAATCAATAATTAAATAGCAAACACTTAACAATTATATGGCATCATTTAAAATGTCAATTTTATATACAGGGTGTTTTCATTGGGAAAGGGAAATACTTCACAGGTGAATAGGTGGCACCAAGACGGTTCTAGAGATACCCCATTTATTGGGTCTCACTGTCTTCGTAGCCGAAATACAGGGTGTTTTATGAATTTTGTCCGTTTCTTCCTGAGGCCGTACCAGACGAACCACCTGGTATATTTTCTCATATTTGGCAAATATGTTCCTAATTGAGAGCCCAAATATATCATGCAATAACCGCCTCGAAATCCAGGTCTGGGTTAACAAAAAATTATGAATTGTTTGAATACTCGAAACAACACCCTGTACATCGGAATTTTGAAAATCTGTTTTAATATGCAAAAACACCACTAAAAACTAAACTGGGATGTATACTTCAAATTATCGCGCAGAAAGTTTTACTGCAAAAATTTTCAAGGTAAATGTGAAGTTTTTAGGAACTTGGATACCCGAAAATGGTTTGAAGTGACTTTAACAATGAATTATCAACAATATTGCATCCTTAATTATTTCAACATTACTTTGTAATTCATTTCCACATTGGTTTTCCCTTCATAGCCGTATACTTGAAAATCCAGGTCCGGGTTAAAGAAAAATTATAAATCGTTGAATACTCGAAACAACACCTGTACATCGGAATTTTGAAAATCTGTTTTAAATTCGAAAATACCACTAAAACTGAACTGAGACGTACACTTCGAACTTTCGCGCAGATAGTTTAAATGCACAAATTTTCAACGTAAAAGTGAAGTTTTTAAGAACTTGGATACCTGAAAGTGGTTTGAAGTGACTTTTAACAATGAATTATCAAAATATTGAAATCCATAATTATTATACGTAATAATGCAACTCACTTCTCAATAAATGAAAACTAATGTGGAAATGAATTACTAAGTAATGTTGAAATAATTATGGATTCAATATTATGATAATTCATGTTTAAAAGCACTTCAAACCAAATTTCAGGTATCTTAGTGTTTAAAAACTTCACTTTTAACGTTGAAAATTTGTGCATTGAAATATCTGCGCGCGAAAATTTGAAGTGTACGTCTCTCAGTTCAGTTTTTAGTGGTATTTTCGAATTTAATAAAACAGATTTTTCAAAGTTCCGATGTACAGGGTGGTTTTTCGAGGATTCAAACGATTCATAATTTTCGTTAACCCGGACCTGGATTTTCAAGTATACGGCTATAAAAAGGAAGGAAAACCAATATGGAAATGAATTACAAAGTAAGTAATGTTGAAATAATTAAGGATGCAAATTGTTGATAATTCATTGTTAAAGTCACTTCAAACCATTTTCGGGTATCCAAGTTCCAAAAACTTCACATTTACCTTGAAAATTTTGCAGTAAAACTTTCTGCGCGATAATTTGAAGTATACATCCCAGTTTAGTTTTTAGTGGTGTTTTTGCATATTAAAACAGATTTTTCAAAATTCCGATGTACAGGGTGTTGTTTCGAGTATTCAAACAATTCATAATTTTTTTGTTAACCCAGACCTGATTTTCGAGGCGGTTATTGCATGATATATTTGGGCTCTCAATTAGGAACATATTTGCCAAATATGAAGAAAATATACCAGGTGGTTCGTCTGGTACGGCCTCAGGAAGAACGGACAAAATTCATAAAAACCCTGTATTTCGGCTACGAAGACAGTGAGACCAATAAATGGGGTATCTCTAGAACCGTCTTGATGGCCCCCTATGCACCTGTGAAGTATTTCCCTTTCCCAATGAAACACCCTGTATAAAGAATGGACTTTAGGTATTTAAAATAATGAGTTAAATAACAAAATGACTTATTTGGAAAATTGAAATAATGATACTGCTGCTTTAGTTATAACAAATATATGATCACAATTACAAAAGTTTTTTGAATATATGAAATATTTATGCACTAGGAGAATATATAAGTATACCCAGTAAATAATATTCTTTTAATGAAAAATAATCGTTTGTTAGCATAAAAGAAATGCACTGTAAGAAATCATATGTTGATATTAATACAGGTAAGTTAGTCCATATTTGAAACAGTTATTTGTTAAGTATAAATAAAATTTATTGGATATAAATGAATATTTCTCTCAGTGTACTGTCTTCAGAATTTGACGACTCAACTTTTGAAGATGAATACAACCAAGTTGAGTTTTACCGGGGGAATTGATCAAATAGGTGTGAGTGCGAATTCTTCCTCAAGAAAGAAAAAGAAGAGGATCAGTCCAGTTCACGCAGTGGCCAGTGAGTACAACAAAAGAAAATTTCGTCTTCCAATGATTGAGCTCAAGAAGTTTGATGGAAATGTAGAAATTGGGTTGGTTTTTGGGGTCCATTCAAGAAATCCATGACGATGAAAATATTGATCTAGAAGACAAGTTCCAGTATTTGCTTCAATCAACAGAAGAAATGATCTTCCGCTAGAGAACTGATACAGAGCTTTCCTCCATCAGGCGCGAATTGACAAAATTGCCGTTGACCAGTTGAAAGCCATATTCGCTAGGGATGAGTTCCTCATAGAAGTATATGTAAGAGAATGTTGGGTTAAGTCATTGAAACAGGCAATAAAGGATACACGTATGTCACTTTCTCAATTGTATATGAATTAGAGACTCAATTACGGGCTTTAGAAACACTGGGAGTCACCAAAGAAAATACGCCGCAATTATATTTCCTCTTGTAGAGTCTGCATTACCAGAGGACCTATTGAAAGTATGGGAACGACATAGAAATGCAATAAAAATAAAGTTCTACTTTCACAAGGTCAATCAAAAACAAAGATTTTCCAGAAATTGATAATTTATCTTTATTATTAGATTTTTTGAGAGGGGAAGTGGAATCAGAAGAAAGAATTTCTTTGGCTCAAGCAAGTTTTCGAAAAGAGAAGAACACATATATACGTCTGTTAGAGACCAAAGCCGTCAGGTGAGCGTGAACTCATACAGCAGCAGCCCTATACTCTACAAATTCTAAGGAAGAGACAAGGGCGGTAGAGAATTCCATTTTGTCTCTTTTGCGAAAAATCTCATACAAGTCAGGATTGTCCTGAAAGCGCAAAAATTAACTTTTGAAGAGAAAAAGAACCTCATCATGGTCAAAAAAGGTTGTTTTGCTTGTCTAAAACCAAATCATACCAGTAAACATTGTAGATCTGTCGTTAAATGTGTGATTTGTAACTAAAAAACATTATCCGATAATGTGTCCTCAATTGAATGGTAAGAAAGACAAAACTGAAGACACACCGTTAATAATAGCTTTGACAATAATTACACTAATACTGTTTTATTGCAAACTGTTATGTCGAAATTATCAATGGAAACAAAGGACTTATTGTTCGGTGTTTACTGGGATTCAGGTTCACAACGTTTCCTATATTCTATCTTCATGTGCCAAACGTTTAACCTTGAATAAAATAGGAGAAGAAACTATATCCAAGGAGTATTCGGAGGTCATCAGTCTTCACCGCAATTCATGACATAGTTGATATTCAAATAAAAAGTTTAGGTAACAATTTGGTCATGTTACCAGAAAGTATTGAGTCAGAATAAAATTTGCAATTTCATACCAAGGCTTGATGATGCTGCTTGTATAAACTTCTTAGAAGCAAAAACATAATCATCTCTGATATAGATGTCAATAATATTCCACATGATATTGACGATATTGAATTATTACTGGGAGCGGATATTTTTTGGCAAACTATTTACAGGAAATACAGAAAATGTCACCAATGATTTGGTAGCTATTGAAACATATCTTGGGTGAAACAATAATGGGAAGATATGAATCCAAAATTAGAAATACTAATCTATTTTCTGGTTCACTGAACTTTCATACCTGATTTGTGAATTTAGAATTATTGGGAATTAAAGACTCTGCCGAAGTAAAAATCTAAGGATATTCTTGAAGAGCATACGTTTAAAATTTTTTATGAAACTATGAAATGTAACGAAGATGGGATATGAAGTTAAGTTACCATGGATTGAAGGTCTCCACTCATATCAAATAACAGAGAGTAGCACTAACTAGATTAAATTCTAATACAAAGAAGTTATTGAGTTTGGGTAAATTTTCAAGACTACGAGAATGTATTTCGACAATGGGAGGAATAAGGAATCATGAGCAAGTGACTGAACATTCTGAAAAGATTAACAAGGTTCATTATTTGCCGCATCATGCAGATTTTAAAGAGGCAAGTAAAACTATTAAGATACGCCCCTGTATTCGATGCCTCTCCAAAGATATAAGAGGTATGTCATTGAATGATTGTTTGGAAAAGGGACCCAACTTATTAGGAATAATTCCTAATTTAATAAAATCGATTTCGATTAAGATCCATTGGTGTCATTTCAGATATAGAGAAGGCATTTTTGCAAATAAGCATTGAACCATACGACAGGATTTTCTCAGATTTCTTTGGTGGAATGATAACGAAGAAAGAAAGATTAAAATATAGGTATAGACACGGCCGGTTGTAATTCGGTGTCAAAACCAAGTCCATTCCTCTTATCATTTACGATAAATCATCACCGTGATTAATATATATATATATATTAGCTTTATTCGATTACCGAATATACAAACACAAAAAGATAAACTATTATCTACTATCGGAAACATAATTTGTGGCTGTTGTTGTCTTCTGTGACTGCGCATGTGGCTGAATAGGCCAATTCTTGAAGATTACTTCTTCCGCACTCCACACACTGGTAGCTCTCACCAGAGAGATTTCGACGTGGCCTGTTTGTTGGTTATCGTCGAACAGGAAACGGTCCTTCTCCATGCGGCGCGATCTTGTGTCAGTTTCTTCCCAATTGTTGTTATATTAAAGAGCCTTCAAGTCCGAGTGCAGCACATCTTTGTAGCGCTTCAACTGTCCTCCTTGCTTACGTCGACCGCTCTCCAACTCTCCATATAGGACGCATTTTGGTAAGCGGTTTTCAGTCATCCGAGCAACGTGACCTGCCCATCTGAGGCGGGACTGACCGATTATTACAGATATGCTCTTACACTCTGCCCTTGAAGGATCTCAACGTTGGATATCTTATGAAACCACCTAACATGCATGATCTGCCGCAGCTGTCTTTGTTGGAGGCGATTCAGAGCCCTAACATGTCGCCTGTACGGAACCCAAGTCTCACAACTGTAGGTTAATGATGGAATTATTATGGCTTTGTATACCGCAATTTTGGTGGAAATGGATAGGTCATGGTTATCGAAAACCCTAGATCTGAGTCTCCAGAAGGACGAGGTAGCATTTTTGATGCGATGCTGGATCTCTTCGTCTATATTACCGTTGCTGTTTACGATGCTACCAAGATAGTTGAAATGCCCTACAGTTTCCAATGCTTCGCCCTGAATCCTGATAGGTAGTTGTTCTCGTGCAGGTGGAGTAGACATTGTCTTGGTTTTGTTGATATTTATTTTGAGACCTAAGGCATCGTAAGCCCATGCATAAGTTTCAAGCATTGCCTGTAGCTGTTCGGGTGACTCCGCTACTAACCACAATCGTCAGCATATTGTAGATCGGAAATATACCTTGATCTGGTTTTGGCTCTGAGTCTCTTTAAATTGAAAAGACCTCCATCGAATCTGTATTTAATCGCAATGCCTCGTTCTTGTAGTCTGGTATCAACCATAAGAGCTAATGCAGTAACAAATAGGTTAAACAGGATCGGTGCTAGTACGCAGCCCTGTCTGACTCCAGTTTGGGTGAGAAAAGGATCCGTCAGTTCGCCGTCTATCAGAACCCTGGACCAGTTGTTTTCATGAAGACTTCTGCATACAGTGAGAAACTTGGGTGGCACACCGAAACGGGCGAGATTTCCCATAATGCCTCTCGGTTAATGGAATCGAAAGCTTTGGCTAGGTCGATGAAGGCCATGTACAATCCTGACTGCTGTTCTTTCGATTTCTCCTGGAGTTGCCTAAGAGTGAAAATTAGATCTGTCGTGCCTCTATTTGGCCTGAATGCGTTTTGAGTTTCCGGAAGGATAAGATCAGCATGTTTTATTAGTCTGTTTGCCATTATTTTGGTTAGTATTTTTCCACCAGTTGACAGCAATGAGATACCTCTGTAATTTCCACAGTCTGCAGCACTTCCCTTATTTTTAAATATGTTCACTATGAAGGCATCACGGAAATCTTGAGAACTTCGCCCTTGGCCCAGATTAAGTTGAAGAAAGATCTAAGTTCTTCTATGACTCTGCCTTGATTTAACAACGCTTTGTATATTTCGGCTGGTATTTGGTCCGCGCCCGATGCCTTATTGTTTTTCAGGTAACTTATGGCCTCCTTAATTTCCTCCAGGTAATCTCGTTGTCTAAAGGCATTGCGAGGTCGTACGTACTGAGGTAACAGGTTTATGGCTCTATTGTTGGTAGCAGAATGTTGATTCAGAATTGTTGAATAATGATCTTTCCACCTTTCCTTTAGTAGGTTCTTATCTTTTATTAATTTCCATTTTTGTCTTTGAGTGGGCAGACTTTTTTTTGTATCGGACCATATACTTTCTTAACAGCGTCAAAAAGCGTTTTTGATCATGCTGATCTGCATAGCCTTGAATCTCTCTTGCTTTGTTAGTCCACCATTGATTTTTGATTTGTTCTTATTTTTTTTGCGTACTGATTGTTTTATATCATCATATTTTTTTTGATTTTCTTTATTCGGTTTGGTCTGAATTGACTGGAAAGCATTATGTTTTTCATCCAGGATGGGTTGTATTTGATGTAAATTTTCAGAAAACCAGTCCTCTTGCTTCTTGTTTTCTGTGACGCCAACGACTGATATAGTGGCCGCGTAAAGGGAGTCTCTTATATTTGCCCAAAGTGTTTCAACATCATCGAGGTCGTTGGTCGTTAGATCTGTTAATCTTGACTCCACATCTTGACGTAGCTGGTCTACAATAACTTGGGTTTGCAGCCGTTCAGTATTGATCCTCGTTCTGGTTTTCGTTTGTTTTTTCTTTCGATAAGATGGTTTTTAAGGCTGCTGTCATTTTAGAGATTACGATGCGGTGATCAGTCCAGCATTCGATGTTGGTAATGGCTTTGGTAATTTTCACCTCTTTTAAGTGTTTTTTTCTTGACTATAATGTAATCAATCATATGCCAGTGCCTGGATCTCGGATGTTGCCATGTGCCCTTGTATTTATTTCTTTGTCTAAAATGCGTGTTGGTTATAGCTAGATTATGCTCCATGCACTTTGTCATCAGAAGCTCTCCGTTACTGTTGATATTTCCCATTCCATGACGGCCAATTACGCCCTGCCAGATTTCAGCGTTTCTGCCTACCCTCGCATTGAAGTCGCCTAACAAAATTACCGGTGATTTCTTGAATTTGTTTGAGTAGTTTTTCGAGTTGCTCATAAAAGGCTTCTTTGGTCTGCTGCTCGGCGCTCAAGGTTGGTGCGTAAGCACTGCATGACGTGCAAAGCTTTTATCCTGCAATTGATATTTTAGCGTCATTAATCGTTCAGATATACCATGAGGTATTTCTGTTAGTCTAGGCATTAGACTTGTTCTTATTGCGAAGCCAACTCCGTGTATCTTTGGAGATCCATTCGGCAAACCTTTCCAAAAGAAAGTGTAGTTGCCGTCGACAAGGCTTCCTTCGTCTAAAAGACGCGTCTCACTTAGTGCCACAATATCGACATCGAGACGATCCAGCTCTTGAGCAATAATGGCCGTTCTTCTTTCAGGTCGATTTGAGGTGTCGGAATCTGGAGTGTACGAATATTCCATGCTGCGAATGTGAAAGTTTCCTTGTTGCTTTTATTATTCCGATGATTTGTTCGAGCAGACACCCCCTCCCGGAGATCCGACTGAGGGGGTATTTTGCCTCCGGAGTGTTTTTGTTCCGCTAAAACAATTCATCTTCTTGTTAGCTGCGTGTGTATATAGCCAAAACCAGTACGCGCTGATCCTAGCTTAAGTTGCAACGAAGGTATTGTTCATGGCACAGAGGGTCTGCGACAATGAACTCTTCATTTGATGGTGAACGCAACTTACCATTTTCACCCGCTCTCGTTTGTCTCCGACCCAGCCATCCACCCGGGTTGGTTACCGAATCTCTCTGACTGGGTTGCTCGGATTAACAGAGGGCACCTCGTGTCGGTGAGAGTCGGATTCGGGCAGCAGAGGCTGAGTGGGATTAGCCGGATGCGGTCCCATATATTCGCTTACTACCCGTTTGCCCTCCACCTTGATAGGTTCCACAAAATACAAAGAAACTGCTGAAAAAGTTTAAAGAATTCTTTTTATTTGATAATTGTGTGGCGAGTTTTCAATAACGAAAATTAACTAACAAAATTCATCGAAGTGGTCCAAATACATAATGTCTACAGCAAATTCAATTTGAGAGGGATGGGTTCACAATATACCACGTCTGAGATGTCTGAGATTCATTGTGATAATAATGTTGAAGGGGTGTTTAGGTCTACTGTGGATTTTAGGGAAGACAGTCTTTATTGTGCAATGATATTGATTCTATAGCACAATCAGAAAGTATTCCAAGAACTCAACGTGATTTGCTGTCAACAGCACAAAAAATTTTCGACCCCATCGGTTTTTTATGTCCATACTCTGATACCTAAATTACTCTTACAAAAAACTTGGCAAATTAAATTAGGTTGGGATCAACATTTCCCAGAGGAAATCATTCAACCTTTTGAAGTTTGGTTAAGACATGTCAAAATGATTTTCTTTTCTTTATTGAAAATTCCCAGAACACTCGGTGAAAATTCTGTTCAGTGTTTTCAGTGACGCGAGCAAGTTAGCAATTGCTTGTTGTATATTTTTGAGGACTGCAACTGTAATTTCGTTTCACTTCACTGAGACTACTCAGGCTAAGTCTAGGTTAGCTCCCAAAAAATACATCAATACCTCGACTTGAGCTGATAGCAGCCTTATTGGGAGTAAGATTGCACCGTTCAATCAAGACATAGAAGGATTTGGTAATATGAAAACATATTACTGGAGTGATTCAATGGTTGCATTGGCATGGATAAAAACAAGGGAAACTGGAACACTTTGTAGGTAACAGAGTACAGGAAATCAGGAAACATACCGATATAGCACAATGAAATTTTGTGCCAGGAAAAATGAACCAGGAGATGTTTGCATCAAGAGGATGCAAGATCAAAACATTACTGGAAAGTGGTTGGATAATGGTCCGAGCTGGTTGAAGAGAAGATCCGAATGATTGGCCTCACTTGGATATTATTTGTCCATAGAAGAAATTGATAAAGAAGAGAAAAATAGTCACGGCGGCGCTTGTCTCTAAGGTGACAATTTCGACTATAGTTGATAGTGATAGTTTACAGAGGGGTTACAGTCCACTGCGACCTTAAGGTCTATTGTGCCCCCTTACAGAGCTGTTCTGGCCAAAAACCTTCACAGCTCGCCTTCCAGTTCCAGAGATCTAATGAAATCTAGTAACTGTGTGAAGACTTCAACGAGGCTAGTTCCTCACTCTTACAAGTTTCTTGCCCAAGGCATTTCCTCCTCAGGCTCGTAATGCCGAGACATTCCGTGACTAGGTGAAGGGGGTTTCTTTCCTTCCTCCCCCACAGAACCTACACTCGTCAGTGTCCGACAATCCCATCCTCAACAGGTGCTTCCTAAGGCGACAATGTCCTGTAAGAAAGCCCGTGAGGAGGTGCAATTGCTTCACCAAGATCCGATATCTTTTGGATCCCGCGTCTCGAAGTTCCGAAGGAACTTAGTGGAATGATCCATCCCTGGGAGATTCCGCCAGAGCTTTTCCCTCTCGGCTTTCTCCTTCCTCCCAGAAACTCCTTCTTATAGGTACATTTAGATATACCACAGAAGGGTTCTGGGCCAAAGAGGGACATTTGTGCGCCCTCTTTGGCGAGTGTATTGGCCTCTTTCGTTTCCTTCGATTCCCGAGTGGCCGGGATTGCAACCACGATTTTTTCACTTGTCGCATGATTTTTGTACGGCGTTTGCGAAATAATGGATTAGAAGCAGTATTGAAATAGTATGACACAGATGCCGTACAATATCAAATGACCAAATTTAACCTGGTTATTGTCGAAAATTAAAGAAAAATTTCGACTTTGTGGCTCCACATTTTTTACGGCACTACGCGTTTTCTTATTATTTTTCACTGATCTATCGATGGTAAGAATGCCGTACAAAATATGTGACCAAAATATACCCACTCTACCTGTACTTTCGAATTCTCACCTGTATTCAGTTGGACAGCTTACAAGTGGACGGCATAGTGCTGAATCTTATTATTTTATGCTCTTTTATCATGAGTAGCAAATTGGA
>CM024245.1:30200437-30268197 GCA_013421045.1 Propylea japonica | reverse complement strand
TACTCACCCCATCAATGAAAGTCTATATCCCGAAAAATATTTCATTCGATAGCATCGAATTTCTTTGTCGATTTCAAATGAGACGAATCGGAAAAATTCGATTGAAATATATTTCACAGTTTAAAGACTCACTCTGTACAGATGATCTGCTCCCAAAATATTGAAACTTTGCCTTTTAACACCGGGTGGCATATTTCTACAAGATTAGAGTGTCAAAGGTTTTTTTCATCAATGAGCAGCTAATGAAAATATTATTGCATTATACTTACCTATTTTGAATCAGTTGGACCATATTTTTTCACTTCCCATTTTGAATGACAATAAATCAATTGACATAATTTAAAGGAATTTCAGAAACTGTACCTAATTAAATAGGATATTCGAAAAGTCCATGGTGTGTGGTGTCAGTTAAAAATGAAAGAATATCTTGGAAGATACATATTTATTACAAAGAAATATGGTTCTTAGCTCAGAATCAAGGTTATGTTTATTACGATATATATTATAATTCAACACATTTTTTAATCACCAATAACTTAATCAAACAAACATAGACAAATATTATCATTTCCTGAAATACGTTTTATATTGATTATTTGGAGAATTTTAAATTCATCTATCAACTGATGGAGTGCATTATATTATTATTAAGTATATTATATATCTCTGGAAGTCGTAAAATAATTCAACCCTCAATAATTCATATTCTTCTATACAAAACCAGATTCATTCAGTGAAATTTTTTCAACATTCTTTGCCAATGGCGACGAGAGAAGTGGATGCATTCAAGTACGAAGATTTTATCAGAATTCAAAGAACTTTCTGGTTACTTTGGGTTAGATTATGTAACCGTATTATCACTAACATTGAACAATCTATTCGAGAAGCATTATATCCATAATATCGTTTTTTTCAATCGCAGCGCATGAAAATATTTACATGGATTTGTTATATTATGATAATTCATCTGACATTTTGCTTTGTTGATCTAGTAGTTCGCAGGATTGCAAATTTTTTCTCGTGTAATGTTTATGCTTTCGGAAATGTTTACGCATATTCGAAGGACTAGAATAGACCTTGTGACATTGTGGACATGCAGTCGATTCTAGTTTCATTTTTTTTGAATTTTTGGGACTTGGTTCATCTTCAAAGAACTCTCATCATTCACCTTTTTCTCTTCATCACACTTTTATTTCCTGGAATGTATCGCCATTAGATATTGTGGCACAATGATTTTCCTGTTGATTAACTCCTCATTATTAGGATGATGTTTCGGAGATGTTTGTTCAAATTACTACGGTTGGAGTATTCTTTACTGCACTTTGGACAAAGAAGAGTAATGTTTTTCGTTTCTAAGATGTTCGAATAAACGTGTTCCTCATCATATGTTTTCAGCTTACCTAGGGTTTCTTTATTCACATCAGTTTTTGATTGAATTAATCTTCATTTTTTCTTGCTGAGGGGGATTCTTTTCTGTTGAATCAGAGTGTGTTGTGAATTTTAAAATGTCTCATCATGTTCCACTTATTAGAATATTCTTTACTGCACTGGGGACATCGTACAGAATTATTCTGCGTTTTTTGATAGTTTTGAAGTGACTTGATGTCATCTTCGATCGGATTAATATTTACCGCTTTGTAAGGTACTGAACTTCTAAGATGCATAAATTTTTCGCTCGTTTCTTCTTGAGCAGTGTTTGTTCCTTTTGAATCAGCCGCTTGATGGATTCGAAGGTGTCCTCATCATATTTCCATAGCTCGAATATCTTTGCGGCACAGCAAACATGATACAGTAGGTTTTTTGTTGATATTGGAATACATCATTGAAATTTGTCCGTTATCATCAGCTTGATTATTTGTTTGTTGCCGAATCTTTAAATATATACGTTGAGTCTCATCGTCAGTCTGATATCCGTTCGGTTCTGTGCAAATCTTGAACTACTTCTGGTCCTTCTGATTCCTCTCAAAAATGTTTGTTCTTGTTTTTGCCCATCGGATAATTTAGACCTACTTCTCAATTCAATATTTGTTGTGCTCTTTCGCCTCAGTAGATTAATTTTTTTAGCTTTCGGTTCAGTGATCAGATGAGTTTGTGATCTTAGTTTTTCCATAAAAGATGCAGCTAATTCTTCGGAATCATCATGCTGATTTTGAGCATGTTCAATGAAATCTTGCAGATTTGTTGCATCATATCTGCAGATGTCGCAATAGTACACAACGGTGGCATCGCTGTGTTGTTTACTGACATGCTCACAGAAATCTTCCCAAAAGGTAAAAATTAAAGTGCATTCAGAACACCTATACTTTTGATATAGTCTAGACTTTGAATGACTTCTCTTCTTTATTTTGGAGAGTTGAACCAGACCATCAAGGTTTTCTTTCGAACACTTGTTTATGTGTTTTCTTACTCGAGAAACTATCAGCAAAGTGATCATACAGTGAAAACATGTGAATACTGAAAACCATATCTTCGCTGATCTCAGATGAGAAAATAATCCTTTAAGATTCGAAAAAGTAGTGGAGTGACAGATGCATTTGAGCGAGTTATACATCTGAATCATTGCCTCGCATTTCTGGCGATAGGTGATTTCTATTTCAGATAGCTCTTCTATTTCGATTGGGTTGGGACCAATTGTCATTTGTCCAATACTGTTAAGGAAATGTTCATTTTTCTTCTGAATCTCTTGGGACGATCTCTCAATAGTGGCACGTAGTGGGTACTCATCTGAAATTTTAAATATGTATTAGCTTCAACCAGATGAATCAGATATTGGTTTTTTTATAAAAAGTTGAACTGAATTTTAGGTAAATTATGAAGGAAAAATTCAAATGATTGACTCACTGTGAATCTCGAGTTCTTGGATACTCTCCCCCATTTCGTTTGAAGCCATTTCAATGGAAACTGCTACATCATGAACATCACTAGGTTCTTTATACACTGGATTCATCTGGAAATAAATAAACAACCACATAAGCAAATAATACATTGTAATTGTAGTGTTAAAGAAAAGAAGCTACTGAAAACTACATGTCATAAACGAATCAACTATGTACAAAATATCAATAGAATCCTAAAAACAAGTTCTGACGAGGTATGTGAATGAGCAAAGTTTCTGTATGGAAGTGCACGAAAAGGTTCAAGAAACATTTCAACCCGTAATAAGCACTCTGGTGTTATTTGTGAACCAATGAACTATACTCTTGTATATTGAATATCATTTTTCACAGGACGAATCTCTGAATTTTTATGAGCAAGCTGTTCAAATTGGTGATGCGAAAAAACAAAAGCTTACTTTATTTATTCCTATACTTCGTTCACGAAAGGTTGAGCCGTCGGTTGGCCATGGAAATTTGGCATATTCCACTGTGTATATTAAAATTTTAGGTTGTGTTCTTCATTTTCTTGTCAGATTGATACGCAACGTTGTCAATATTGCATAGAGTTCTCTGATAACTCGCAAGCTCGTCGGACGAGACCGGGTACATTCGGCAACGTTGACTTTATTTTACTTATGATAGTAAATACTGCCAACTTCAGATAAATGAAGAAACGCCTACTATGTGCTCAACCTTTCGTGAATGAGGTGAGTGAGTGCATTGAATCGATTAGAATCAGTAATCACAACATCACAACTGTTCGATCTGAGAAAAGTTGAATGTTTGATGTGCTACTGTCATTTAATATCTCTAACTCCCTTTAGTAATTGAAAGTGACTAACATTTATTGCTATATTTGTCGCAATGTAGGTAAGTATACCATCTAAGGGATATTTTTGTCAGGAAATTCTGAGATGGTGAGAGTTATGGTATGGTTTCATTAATGAAAAAACAATGCGTTTTGAAGCCTTCAGGATCAAATCAAAGTTGCTGAAATCGAAAACAATCACTAATTACATCCCAATAAATAAAGAATAGGGAGTTGAAGGCCGATACATCGTAAGAAACCAAAGTTATATTATAACAAAAAACTTCTGTGAAGAAGTTCTGACTTGAGGTAAGAGTCACGAGTAGAGATTCACGACTTGACTTTATATTCAAGCTACTTGACTTGGCTTGACTTGAAATCAAGTCAAGTTCAAGTCAAGTATAGTCCGTTCACGAAAGGTTGAGGGCATAGTAGACGTTTCTTTATTTATCTGAAGTTGGCAGTATTTACTGTCATAAAGTAAAATAAAGTCAACGTTGCCAAATGTACTCTGCCTCGTCCGACAAGCTTGCGAGTTATCAGAGAACTCTATGCAATATTGACCCGAGTACCTTTAGCAATAAATATCAGCAATATTCTGTTTCTTCCTTCTGTGAACTCCAGGATTCAAATAATTATTTTTTATGCATATATAGGAAATTGTGGAACTTGGGGAACAGCTCTTCAGCCGTGAGAAGGCGTTGTGGGTGGCGTTGGGGGCGGCAGGGGCGAATGTATTCCAAAAATATTTTATCAGGAATCCTGCCACCTTGAAATTTTGAGAATTGGTTACTATGGGTAGAGAATGATAATGTAATACTCGGTTTCAAATATCCGGCCGTCAGAGAGGCGGCCGGCGGGGGCAAAGGTGTTTAAAGCAATATTTTTACTAATAATCCTGCCACCTTGAAATTTTGGAATTTCGTTACTTATGGGTAGAGAATAATAATGTAATACTCAGTTTCAAATATCCGGCCGTCAGAGGGGCGGTGAAGGCGGGGGTGTTCCAGCAATATTTTTACTAAGAATCCTGCCACCTTGAAATTTTGGAATTTCGTTACTTAGGGTAGAGAATAATAATGTAATACTCGGTTTCAAATATCCGGCCGTCAGAGGGGCGGTGGAGGCGGGGGTGTTTCCAGCAATATTTTTACTAGGAATCCTGCCACCTTGAAATTTTGGAATTTCGTTACTTATGGGTAGAGAATGATAATGTAATACTCGGTTTCAAATATCCGGCCGTCAGAGGGGCGGTGGAGGCGGGGGTGTTCCAGCAATATTTTACTAGAAATCCTGCCACCTTGAAATTTTGGAATTTCGTTACTTATGGGTAGAGAATAATAATGTTTAAACTCGGTTCAAATTTCCGGCCGTCAGAGGGGCGGTGGAGGCGGGGGTGTTCAGCAATATTTTTTACTAGGAATCCTGCCCACCTTGAAATTTTGGAATTTCGTTACTTATGGGTAGAGAATAATAATGTAATACTCGGTTTCAAATATCCTGCCGTCAGAGGGGCGGTGGAGGCGGGGGTGTTCCAGCAATATTTTTACTAGGAATCCTGCCACCTTGAAATTTTGGAATTTCGTTACTTATGGGTATAGAATGATAATGTAATACTCGGTTTCAAATATCCGGCCGTCAGAGAGGCGGTGGAGGCGGGGGTGTTCCAGCAATATTTTTACTAGGAATCCTGCCACCTTGAAATTTTGAGAATTGGTTACTTATGGGTAGAGAATGATAATGCAACACTCGGTTTCAAATAACCGGCCGTCAGAAAGGCGGTGGAGGCGGGGGCGTCTCAGCAATATTTTTACTAGGAATCCTGCCACCTTGAGATTTTAGGAATTGGTCACTTATGGGTAGAGAACGATAATGTAATACTCGGTTTGAAATATCCGGCCGTCAGAGAGGCGGTGGAGGCGGGGCGTCTCAGCAATATTTTTACTAGGAATCCTGCCACCTTGAAATTTTGAGAATTGGTTACTTAGGGTAGAGAATGATAATGTAAACACTCGGTTTCAAATATCCGGCCGACAGAAAGGTGGTGGAGGGGGGGCGTCTCAGCAATATTTTTACTAGGAATCCTGCCACCTTGAGATTTTAGGAATTGGTCACTTATGGGTAGAGAACGATAATGTAATACTCGGTTTGAAATATCCGGCCGTCAGAGAGGCGGTGGAGGCGGGGGCGTCTCAGCAATATTTTTACTAGGAATCCTGCCCCTTGAGATTTTAGGAATTGGTCACTTATGGGTAGAGAACGATAATGTAATACTCGGTTTCAAATATCCGGCCGTCAGAGAGGCGGTGGATGCGGGGGCGTCTCAGCAATATTTTTACTAGGAATCCTGCCACCTTGAAATTTTGGAATTTCGTTACTTATGGGTATAGAATGATAATGTAATACTCGGTTTCAAATATCCGGCCGTCAGAGAGGCGGTGGAGGCGGGGGGTTCCAGCAATATTTTTACTAGGAATCCTGCCACCTTGAAATTTTGAGAATTGGTTACTTATGGGAAGAGAATGATAATGTAATACTCGGTTTCAAATATCCCGCCGTCAGAAAGGCGGTGGAGGCGGGGGCGTCTCAGCAATATTTTTACTAGGAATCCTGCCACCTTGAGATTTTAGGAATGGTCACTAATGAGTAGAGAACAATAATGTAATACTCGCTTTCAAATATCCGGCCGTCAGAGAGGCGGTGGAGGCGGGGGCGTTTCAGCAATAATTTTACTAGGAATCCTGCCACCTTGAGATTTTGGGAATTGGTCACTTATGGGTAGAGAACGATAATGTAATACTCGGTTTGAAATATCCGGCCGTCAGAGAGGCGGTGGAGGCGGAGGCGTCCCAGCAATATTTTTACTAGGAATCCTGCCACCTTGAGATCTTGAGAATTGGTCACTTATGGGTAGAGAACGATAATGTAATACTCGATTTCAAATATCCGGCCGTCAGAGAGGCGGTGGAGGCGGGGGCGTTTCAGCAATATTTTTACTAGGAATCCTGCCACCTTGAGATTTTGGGAATTGGTCACTTATGGGTAGAGAACGATAATGTAATTCTCGGTTTCAAATATCAGGCCGTCAGAGAGGCGGTGGAGGCGGGGGCGTCTCAGCAATATTTTTACTAGGAATCCTGCACCTTGAAATTTTGGGAATTGGTCACTTATGGGTAGAGAACGATAATGTAATACTCGGTTTGAAATATCCGGCCGTCAGAGAGGCGGTGGAGGCGGGGGTGTTTCAGCAATATTTTTACTAGGAATCCTGCCACCTTGAAATTTTGGGACTTGGATACTTATGGGTAGAGAATGATAATGTAGTACTCGGTTTCAAATATCCGGCCGTCAGAGAGGCGGTGGAGGCGGGGCGTCTCAGCAATATTTTTACTAGGAATCCTGCCACCTTGAGATTTTGGGAAATGGTTACTTATAGGTAGAGAAAGATAATGTAATACTCGGTTTCAAATATCCGGCCGTCACAGGGGCGGTGGAGGCGGGGGTGTTCCAGCAATATTTTTACTAGGAATCCTGCCACCTTGAAATTTTGGGAATTGGTTACTTATGGGTAGAGAATGATAATGTAATACTCGGTTTCAAATATCCGGCCGTCAGAGAGGCGGTGGAGGCGGGGGCGTCTCAGCAATATTTTTACTAGGAATCCTGCCACCTTGAGATTTTGGGAAATGGTTACTTATAGGTAGAGAACGATAATGTAATACTCGGTTTCAAATATCCGGCCGTCAGAGAGGCGGTGGAGGCGGGGGCGTTTCAGCAATATTTTTACTAAGGATTCTGCCACCTTAAAATTTTGAGAATTCGTTACCTATAGGTAGGGAATGATGATGTTATCAATGTTGAATGGAAAAAATTGTTGAAAATCATTTACTGATGAACCAAATAAAATATCGAAGTTTTTTTCTCTGAGAACGGCTGTAATTTTCCTGGGGGATAATTGTTCTTATTTCCCTTTTTTCGTAGGCCGTGTTTAGGAAGTTCTTCTGGCCAAAGAGCTTAAAGTAAACTGATTTGTAAGTTTGTGTCTGAATATCTGAGTTATTCAAGGAGATAGTTTTTTCGTCTCCCTCAAATAAAGAGTTAGTTCAATGTGTACGAAATTGACCATTAATATCCCATTTCCAAGTTCAGTTTAAGCTATTCAATGTGCAAAAGTCATTCGAATATAATTATACTTTATTAATGTAATTCTTAAAGGGAATTTGGAATTTTACTTCGAATCAATTAATACTTTACCAATGTTTCGAACAGTGTGTGATACTTGTTCAAAATTATTCGTATTGTTCAGAAATCTCGACTTATATGTATAATAAAATAATTTAATAATCTCTGACAGCCGGATATTCGGAACCGAGTATTACATTATCATTCTCTACCCATAAATAACGAATTACCAAATTTAGAGGTGGCAGGATTCCTAGTAAAAATATTGCTGGAACACCCCCGCCTCCACCGCCTCTCTGACGGCCGGATATTTGAAACCGAGTATTACATTATCGTTCTCTACCCATAAGTAACCAATTCCCAAAATTTCGAGGTGGCAGGATTCCTAGTAAAAATATTGCTGAGACGCCCACGCCTCCACCGCCTCTCTGACGGCCGGATATTTGAAACCTAGTATTACATTATCGTTCTCTACCCATAAGTGACCAATTCCCAAAATTTCAAGGTGGCAGGATTCCTAGTAAAAATATTGCTGGAACACCCCGCCTCCACCGCCTCTCTGACGGCCGGATATTTGAAACCGAGTATTACATTATCGTTCTCTACCCATAAGTGATCAATTTCCAAAATTTCAAGGTGGCAGGATTCCTAGTAAAAATATTGCTGAGACGCCCCCGCCTCCACCGCCTTTCTGACGGCCGGATATTTGAAACCGAGTATTACATTATCGTTCTCTACCCATAAGTGACCAATTCCCAAAATTTCAAGGTGGCAGGATTCCTAGTAAAAATATTGCTGGAACACCCCCGCCTCCACCGCCTCTCTGACGGCCGGATATTTGAAACCGAGTATTACATTATCGTTCTCTACCCATAAGTAACCAATTCCCAAAATTTCGAGGTGGCAGGATTCCTAGTAAAAATATTGCTGAGACGCCCCCGCCTCCACCGCCTCTCTGACGGCCGGATATTTGAAACCTAGTATTACATAATCGTTCTCTACCCATAAGTGACCAATTCCCAAAATCTCAAGGTGGCAGGATTCCTAGTAAAAATATTGCTGGAACACCCCCGCCTCCACTGCCCATTCTGACGGCCGGATATTTGAAACCGAGTATTACATTATCGTTCTCTACCCATAAGTGACCAATTCCCAAAATTTCAAGGTGGCAGGATTCCTAGTAAAAATATTGCTGAGACGCCCCCGCCTCCACCGCCTCTCTGACGGCCGGATATTTGAAACCGAGTATTACATTATCGTTCTCTACCCATAAATAACGAATTACCAAAATTTCAAGGTGGCAGGATTCCTAGTAAAAATATTGCTGGAACACCCCCGCCTCCACCGCCTTTCTGACGGCCGGATATTTGAAACCGAGTATTACATTATCGTTCCCTACCCATAAGTAACCAATTCCCAAAATTTCAGGGTGGCAGGATTCCTAGTAAAAATATTGCTGAGACGCCCCCGCTTCCACCGCCTCTCTGACGGCCGGATATTTGAAACCGAGTATTACATTATCGTTCTCTACCCATAAGTGACCAATTCCCAAAATTTCAAGGTGGCAGGATTCCTATTAAAAATATTGCTGGAACACCCCCGCCTCCACCGCCCCTCTGACGGCCGGATATTTGAAACCGAGTATAACATTATCATTCTTCACCCATAAGTAACCAATTCCCAAAATTTCAAGGTGGCAGGATTCCTAGTAAAAATATTGCTGAGACGCCCCCGCCTCCACCGCCTCTCTGACGGCCGGATATTGGAAACCGAGTATAACATTATCGTTCTCTACCCATAAGTGACCAATTCCCAAAATCTCAAGGTGGCAGGATTCCTAGTAAAAATATTGCTGGAACACCCCCGCCTCTACCGCCTCTCTGACGGCCGGATATTTGAAACCGAGTATTACATTATCGTTCTCCACCCATAAGTAACCAACTCCCAAAATTTCGAGGTGGCAGGATTCCTAGTAAAAATATTGCTGAGACGCCCCCGCCTCCACCGCCTCTCTGACGGCCGGATATTTGAAACCGAGTATTACATTATCGTTCTCTACCCATAAGTAACCATTTCCCAAAATATCCAGGTGGCAGGATTCCTAGTAAAAATATTGCTGAGACGCCCCCGCCTCCACCGCCTCTCTGACGGCCGGATATTTGAAACCGAGTATTACATTATCATTCTCTACCCATAAGTAACCAATTCCCAAAATTTCAAGGTGGCAGGATTCTTAGTAAAAATATTGCTGAAACACCCCCGCCTCCACCGCCTCTCTGACGGCCGGATATTTGAAACCGAGTATTACATTATCATTCTCTACCCATAAGTAACGAAATTCCAAAATTTCAAGGTGGCAGGATTCCTAGTAAAAATATTGCTGGAACACCCCCGCCTCCACCGCCCCTCTGACGGCCGGATATTTGAAACCGAGTATTACATTATCATTCTCTACCCATAAGTAACGAAATTCCAAAATTTCAAGGTGGCAGGATTCCTGGTAAAAATATTGCTTTAACACCTTTGCCCCCGCCGGCCGCCTCTCTGACGGTCGGATATTTGAAAACCGAGTATTACATTTTCATTCTCTACCCATAAGTAACCAATTCTCAAAATTTCAAGGTGGCAGGATTCCTGATAAAAATATTTTTGGAATACATTCGCCCCTGCCGCCCCAACGCCACCCACAACGCCTTCTCACGGCTGAAGAGCTGTTCCCAAGTTCCACAATTTCCTATATTATGCATAAAAAATAATTATTTGAATCCTGGAGTTCACAGAAGGAAGAAACAGAATATTGCTGATATTTATTGCTAAAGGTACTCGGGTGCAATATTGACAACATTGCGTATCAATCTGACAAGAAAATAAACCACATAACCTAAAATTTTAATATACACAGTGGAATATGCCAAATTTCCATGGCCAACCGACGGCTCAACCTTTCGTGAACGGAGTATAGTAGTTTTTCAATGTCAAGTCAAGTCAAGTATTAATTTATCGAGTACTCGAAAAATCAATTACTTCTACCAAGCTACTTGTATGAGTAGGTTCAAAAGTTTTCCTCCAATGATTTTTTTTCGTGGCTTCAGCGAGAAGTGAATAGAATAGAAAAGAATAAAAATCTTCATTTCCCAAATCATTGACATACAATCTAAATCAAAGAAGAGGAAAACAAATCAAAATTTGAACATAAACAAATCATGAATAACACCCGGAGGAAAGCATGCATTTTACAATCGACAACAAAAATTCTTGAATTCAAGAACCCATTGAATAGGGTTCTCATTTGACAATATTGTTTTTCTGAAAATTTTAAATTCTTGAATATTCCTCATAATTTTAGTAAAAAATTTAATAATCTTATGCTGTCGTTCGTTCTACGAGTTGTATTCCTATATAGTTAAATTGAAGAAAATATCGCTGATTTTTATGAAAGAATAATAAAACTCTATAAATGTATAGGTCTGTCAGAGTGAGTACATTGTACCGCCTGAATGCATCTCTACACGATTCTTTGAATTTCATCCCCAACATTGTCCTTATGTCTAGTTTTGTGTGATAAATATTTGTTCTACTGAGGCACTCTCAGAGTCTTTACTGTCAATTTGATTCACTAAGGCTCTCAGACTGCAGACCTTTATTCACAAAATGTGGTATTTTAACTTTGCCCTCTATTTACATTTTAAATGTCTGATATACTTACAGGGTTTTCCTTTTAAGTTGGCCTATTAGACGTTTTAGGAGAATTAGTGAATATTTCGTTCTGAAATTTTTGGTGCAGCCCTGAGGGCGAAGGAACTCTTCGCCTAAAATATTTTCAAGTCGACAGTGTTGCCACGTCTATCTCAAACTCATATCTACTTTCTTATTTCAAATGGAACTACCTTTATTTTCATTTTTGTATCGATTCAATACCAAATTTGCAGTATAACCCACTAAAAAATTTCTCTGCTATGCACTGTTGCCAAGTTATACACAAATTCCTGAAACTTTTGGCATTTCCATTGCCAGTTTGGAAATGCAATATCTCGATTATTTTTTTATGCGAACGGAACCAAACTCAGCAGTCTCATAGTAAAGACTCCATGCATTCATGTGGTATATTCAGTATTTTGATACATCGCATCGTAAGGTTTTTCGAAGATATTGCTGCGAAAATGTGAAACTCAAAATTGAAATATTTCGAGATTTCAAATGGCAACCCCATGTTTATTTTACAGCATTCGATTCGAAATGAAAAATGAATGGCAGTCCCTTTTCACACCAATTATTTATTTTGGATAGTTTCGAATGAAAAATACTGAAATTTTCAGTATTTATAGTTCATGATCTATGGTTCTGTTTACGATGAAATGGTTCTATGATTATGGCGAGAATTGTTGAAGTAGATTCTATGGTTGAAATCATAAAAAGTATTCGATGATCATAGATGTCATAGAAAAAAGTTTACCCATATTATTCAAACACGATTCGGGTTGTTTCACAACAGTGAACTCTAGAATAACTGGAACGGCGTCGTAGGTACTAAAGTTCGACAGAAAGTGTGTCGCGTTTGAAATGGAGAAATTGCGTCAATCCATCTCTCTCTTCATAGGAAAAGCGGGGTTGTTATACCTCCGATATGCTGTCAGTTGTCAAACGTGCACCCAGTGACACGGCTCAGAGTGAGATGGATTGACGCAATTTCTCCATTTCAGTCTTCCTCACTTTTGCTGTATCGCAAAACCGTTCCAGTTATTTTAGAGTTCACTGTTTCACAATTCACGGGGAGTGCCAAAAAATTATTGAAAGTACCTTTAACAATCGTTATTCACATTTAGCACGAATGATCGGAAAGAAACTCAAAAAATTGTTTACACGCCATAATCATAGAACCATTTCATCGTAAACAGAACCATAGATCATGAACTATAAATACTGAAAAATTTCAGTATTTTCCATCTCAATCGAAAACTATCCAAAATAAATAGTTAGTGTGAGAGGAGACTGCCATTCATTTTCTATTTCGAATCGAATGCTCAGTGGCGTAACTAAGCCATGGAGCGCCCCCCCGCCAGCTGACCGGCCGGCCGATGATTGACAACCGTAAAGCGGCGCCCCCCGTACTGCTGCGCCCCCCGCACGGCGGGGCTGCGAGGGTATTATTTACGCCACTGCGAATGCTGTAAAATAAATATGGGGTTGCCATTTGAAAATTTCGAAATATTTCAATTTCGAGTTTCACATTTTGCAGCAATATCTTCGAAAAACCTTACGATGTATCGAAGTATATATATATATATACATATACCACATGAATGCATGGAGTCTTTACTATGAGACTTCTGAGTTTGGTTTCGTTCGCATAAAAAGTAATCGAGATATTGCATTTCCAAACTGGCAATGCAAATGCCAAAAGTTTCAGGAATTTGTGAATAACTTGGCAACAGTGCATGCAGAGAAATTTTTTTAGTGGGTTATACTGCGAATTTGGTATTGAATCGATACATAAATGAAAATATAGGTAGTTCCAGTTGTAATAAGAAAGTAGATATGCGTTTGAGATAGACGTGGCAACACTGTCGACTTGAAAATATTTTAGACGAAGAGTTCCTTCAGCCTCAAGGCTCCTCCTAAAATTTCAGAACGAATTATTGACTAGTTCTCCTAAAACGTCTATTAGGCCAACTTAAACGGAAAACCCTGTATGTGAAAGAGCATGAAAGAAATATTGTGACACTGTCCAGCTTTTACGGCTATAACACCAAAAGTGAGGGTACATTATACATCCCCAAACACAAAACTGCCAAGTTCGAAATGTCACCCTTATATCAGTGTATAGAAATTTACAATCATTTGCCACATAGTATTCGATTTCTTGATCATGCTAAATTTAAAAAATCAGTTAAGAATTCACTTTTAGAAAAATGTTGTTATAGAGTAAAGGATTACCTTGATGAATGTATTACTTTGTAGAATTTGATTTTTTTGTTAATTTCTTTCTCTCTTGACTTATCCTATACATGTATTTGTCTTAAAGGATCAATAAATGTTATTATTATTATTATAAACTGCGGAATTTAATTTGTTCAAAAGTATATCGCAATGTACTGTCCTGTTCAAGTGGCAGTCAATATGTATATAGGTACGCCAAGAAGTTTTGTTTGAGAATTAGTCTGAACCGATCCAGAACTGAAAGCGATGCCAAGCGGAGGTGTTAATTTTGATCGATATTGGAGAAAATGAGTACCTTGGTTTTATTATTATTCAGAACTAGCCCATTTATTGTACACCAGTTCTCGATCAGTGTCATAGTAAGGTTTTCAACAATTCCTTCCATATCTTTGGATGACACAATAATATAAGTATCATCAGCGTAAAGGTATAGTTCTAGCATTGCCTTAGTCAAGCATTTTACAAGAAACTGATTGTTCTCCGATGAGTCAAAATCATTCAATAAGGAAAATTTCGAGAAGTTATAATGTAGTTTTGGCGACAAATTATCGATTGGTTCTTCCAAATTTGGATGATCTGTAACTTTTGTTGCTCAGATTCTTCTGTCAATACGAAAACCTCCGGCAAATCGTCGACATAGACTAGGAAAAAGATGACTTATGTTTGTAAATAATTAACTTTGATTTTTAAAAAGTTTTATTGATTATTAACCAAAGTGGACAATGTTAAAGTCACGACATTCAGTATAATAATATCTTATCTAATCTAATTAACATAGCAAGTAAACTAGTGTTCCCCTACTATGGGATAGTTCCTGGTATCGTAACACAGGAGTCAGCAAAATATATATATTATAATAATACAGGGGGAATCCAACATATAACTCCTCCGCGCTTAAGAGAAAAAATTGGGGTTTTTAATTTTTGAAAACATTAATTTTTGAGCTCAATATCCTCTAAAGGATTATTTTTACATCTTTTTGTGCGAATTATTTCTGGTTTTCTTATGTTACATTTATTGACTAAAAATAATAAAATAATGATAGCTAGTACTATATATGTTATCAAAGTATAAAGACTTCAAATTATCATAGTGGAAAATTGGGCTTTTTATTGAAAGTGTTGTTTCTTTGAATGTTCTATTTGTAGCCCAATATGCCTTATATCATCAAGTTCAATATTGTCTAATTCTAGAGGAACTTGATCAATTTTTCAATTGGATGATTCATTTCATTCATTTTAATGTTCGGTAGTTGAATAATCTTAACCCTAGAAGAACTTTGTTTCCAGTTTTTGAGAATTTGTCTGTTCACATTCATTTCACACTTTTCAGGAACGAAAATTACGTATGTTCCGCACAACACTGTTTTTTCGTCATTATTTCCGCACTTCATTCGGGCGATCTTCTCTTCCGTGGTAATGACCATCCAATAATCGGTTGAAAGTTGATGAATACTGGAACCCTTCAGGCTTGTTATTTTTGGGTTGCATTGTGTGTAGTTCTTGGTGACACTCAATAGTTCAACTTCGCATGGGTTGCTCGCTGATATAGGTTTTGTACTTTCTTCACATAGGAAATTAGCAGGAAAAATTTCTTTGCAAGGTCTATTGAATAGTGCGTATTTTGTTTCACTTAAGGAAAGGTATTTTGTGTGGGGAATGATAATTTGATAGAAATTATTTTTCAGGATTGGTAATGGAAATAATTCATAATAGTTGTAATCATCTATTTCTGTGAGTGGAATTTCTAGAATGAACTTGACTTGATTATTACTTATGAATCCCTTAACCTTTGTACAAACATAATATAAAATTATATTTTCGTCTTCGACTGAAAAAGGTAATTTGTTTTCATTTATTTTCGTTTGAATCTTAAGTAGTTCTTTTTTTAGATCGTCATGCGAAATGATAGATGTGTGAAGAGTTTCCAGATGAGCAAAAGAAATGGCTATTTCTATGTCATTCAATATTTCATTAATTATATCGATTGCTAACGTAATATGTGTAACTACTGAGTTGAGAATAATGAAATCGGAGTCGTCCCACGACTCTATAGTCGATGTATTCATCCAGAAATTAATTTGGTTGATTTTGTTTTCCAAAAGTATTTGATTATGCTGCAACTTGCTCATAGAATTATTAAAAATGTTTATGGAATTTTCTGTTAAACTGATCTGTGAATCTGCCACCTCAATCAATTTCTGCTGCGAGTTTTTCAAATTATTTATGGCTTCGTCATATTTATCAGCATCACTTTGGTCTAAATTTCCCGTTATTGATTTCCAAATGGAACCTAATCCATTGATCAGCCCTCTTTTTTCTCTCTTATTGGAGTTTGGTATTAATTGCCTGAGCTTTTTATGAGTTTCGTCGATTTTATAATCTAAAATATATTTGTGATTGGAAATTTCCTGTAAATAATTTTTACCGTGTTTTGAATTATGAAAAGAAATATTCATCTTTTGATAACTAGATATTAATTTATGAAATTCCGACGTTATGTTGGATAAATCGATGATTTGTATGAGTGTCCAATGATTCACAACATTTTGAGATAAACCTTTTTTCATGGGTAACATGCCGGGTTATCCGTGATTTTCAATATCTTCACTTCTGTACATTCTAGGACGAGGGTCCCGCAGATTGTTGCGAGGGTGATGATCCTGCAATAATAGGTTGTCTTAGATTTTTCAAATGAACTGTCCGGCCTACATTTTGTTTTGATTTATTTCCCTCTAATTTTTGAATGAGGGCTTTATTGCCTGGTAAAATTTTGGTTATAATAATGGTCCGCTAAATTTAGGTCCGCTCTTGTTACGTGCGTATTTATAGCTTTTTTCGTAAATTGTTTGGCCAATTTTGAAAGAATTTTTTGTATTCTCGTTAATTTTTTGGACAATTTTGTTTTTATGGGAAATTAAATTTTCATTTACTTTATCATATACTAGTGCCAGTTTCTCTTATGTTTTTGTAAATAGTCACTGTACATTTGTTTATCGTAGAGAATGTCTAGAGGATCTTTTAATTTCGTATGACCGAAAGTTAGTTCAAGTGGGGTAAGCTTTGTTGCAGAATGAATAGAATTGTTGTAACCTATGATGGCATATTTCATAATGATTCCTATAGAATCTTTGGATTGTGATCTCAAAATTCTACAATGTTCTGCTATTGTTGAGTGGAATCTCTCAATTATTCCATCCGAATCGGGGTGATGTGCTGTTGTGAAATGAATATTTATTTTATGTGTTTCTAATAGTTCTTTTACAACATGTCCGAAAAATTCCATTCCTTGGTCCGAACTAATGAGTAAAGGTGTTCCGTAAAAAGAAAAATAATTTATTAAGGCATGGAATATGTCTACCGAGTTTTTGGATTTAGTTCTATCGCTTGGCCTAACTTCGTGAATGCGTCGATTATTGTTAAAAATTTTGTATTTTCCAGTGTATAAATGTCTAAATGTATTTTTTCAAAAGGTCTATAAGGGGTGTCTGTTAGCATCATCTCGATTCTAGGGGGATTTCTTTCGTATTTATTTTTTTTACAAATTTCGCAGTTCGCTATGTAGTTCGAAACGCGTTCTTTCATTGATGGAAAGAAATATTTCCGCTGAAGTTGCCTCAATGTCTCATTTACACCTCGGTGATTTGTTTTTCCTTCGTGTTGGAATTTTATCGCCTGAATGATAAGCTCTTCGTCTTGAATTACTTCTCTTCTTTCAGTGCAATATATGATCTCTGGGCCGTTTCTGTTGAACAACTTGTTAACAACGTTGCTAAAATTTCTAAACATATTCTCGGATTCGAAGTGGAAATAATATCTTTTCTTATCTGCTGTGTATTCTTTCAGGAATCGTGTGATCTCAGATTCGTTATTCGAGCTAGTTATCTGTACGTAGAATTTTTTTATGTTTCCCACTGATTCTTTTCTCACAGGTTTATTTCCTGAATAAAAATTGATTAGGTTTAGAGTCAATTACATCGTTCGATATTTTTATCGGTGATGAGTTTTCTGTCTCCGTATTTGAAGAATGTATGGTGTCTTGACTCCTTTCTGACTGTTTATCATTACCTTGTTCTGTGGTATCCAGTTTTTCTAATATTGCATCTAATTCTGAATCAGACATTTCGATTGACGATGCGTCTTCTAATAATTTATCGATTTCGTTTTCGTCCACGTTATTTATTAGAGATTCTGTGTCAATAGGGTTCAATTGAATTCTTGATAGTGCGTCGGCATTTCTGTTTATTGACCCTTTTTTGTAGGCAAGTTCGTAGTCATATTCTTCTAATCGTATTTTCCATCTATGCAATTTTGAATTTGGTTCCTTAAGTTTATCAAGCCAAATTAAAGGCCGGTGATCGGTACATATTATGAATTTTCTACCATATATGTAGGGTCTAAAGTATTTAACTGCCCAGACTACTGCTAGAAGTTCTTTTTCAATAGTGCTGTAGCGTTCTTCCGATTGATTAAGAGTTCTTGATGCGTAACATATTGGTCTGTCTGAACCAATGGGTCCCTGTGATAAGATAGCGCCGATGGCTACATTTGATGCATCCGTAGTGACTATAAAATTTTTACTAAAATCCGGGTATTGTAAAACTGGAGGATTAGTGAGTATTTCTTTACATTTGTTGAACGATTTCATGAATTCTTCCGAATGAACTATTTTTCTTCCTTTTTTCAAACAAACGGTTAATGATTTTGTAATTTTGGCATAGTCCCTTATAAACTTGCGATAATATCCTGTGAGTCCGAGAAATCCTTTCAACTCAGTTGGTGTTTTGGGAACTGGGTATCGTAAAATTGCATCAATTTTTAGAGGGTTAGGTTTAAGACCTTCTGGTGTTATGATGTGACCTAAGAATTGAACTTCTTTTTTTAAGAATTCAGATTTATCCATTTGAATCTTCAAATTTGCTTCTCTAATACGATCAAAACTTTACGCAGTTTTTTTATATGTTCTTGGAGTGATGTTGAAAATATTATTATATCATCTAAATAAACTAAGCAACATTCATTCATTATACCTCTAAGAATATTATCCATTACTCTTTGAAATGTTCGTGGTGCATTTTTTAGTCCAAAAGGAAGTCTTTTATATTCATAATGACCTCGTTCCGTAGAAAAAAGCTGTTTTGGGAATATCTCTAGGGTGCATTTCGATTTGATGGTATCCTGATGCTAAGTCAAGTGTAGAAAAATATTTACATTTTCCGAGTTTGTCTAATACATCGCTGATGTTCGGAGAGGGTATTGATCATCAATGCTTTTTTTGTTAAGTAATCTATAATCAACACATAAACGATATTTTTTGTTGTCCAGATGCATCGACTTTCTTTGGAACAACGACGACTGGACTGCTCCACGGACTAGTAGAGGGTTGAATTATGCCGTTCTTCAAAAGTTCTTTGACCTGATTTTCGACCTCTCTCTTTTGCGTTTCTGGCATTCTATAAGCCTTTTGGAAAATTGGAGTTTCATCTACAGTTCTGATTTCATGTTTAACTACATTAGTGAAACTCAAAGGTAACTTTTTACAGTGAAAAATGTCTCTGTATTCGAAACAGATTTTTCGGATAGCGTCTTTTTCTTCTTTATTTAGATGTTCTAACCTGAGATTTTTCATATTTTCTTTCAAAAGGTTATCGGTTTCGATGTCATCTGATGGAATCGATATCGGGGTTATATTGGACTCATTAATTTCGACAATTTGTATAGGATTTATTATAATATGTTCTTCTCCTTCATTGCTATTTGTTACTGTTAGGTATGCTTCATCATTTTCTATTTTGACTAGACATTGTGGAATTTCGATACCTTCTCTTAGTTTGATGTATTCCACAATACCTTGATTAACTTCATTCGAATTTATGGGTACTTTTTACTTTTTGAGACCTAGGTGGTAAGACGTATGAGTAAGATTTTTTCTTGAAATATAAAGGAATAGGTCCGTTCTTTGTATAAAGTACGTTTTTCTTTAAATCGATATTTGCGCCTAAATGAGTCAATAAATCCATCCCTATTAATCCGTCATATTCATCGTTGAACTCGAAAATGTGAAAGTTAAAATATTCTCTAGTTTTGAAAATTTTTGGAAGTGGTATTTGCAACATATTCATGAACTGTGGTATTATGAGCTGTTTTATTTTGAATGGAGCATATTTAATATATTTCTGATAGTATTTATCCACTATCCGAGGACTGATTAGAGTTCTTGAACTTCCAGTATCAATCATAAATTTAAAACCAACTCCTGGAATTTTTATGAATGGTAAGGAAGGAGTATTTATATTCGAAATATTTATTAAGTTTGTTGCTGGTGAATTTGTGGGAACTGAAAATTTTCATTCGCTAAATCGGAGTATTGATCATTTTCGTATTCAGTGAATTCATATTGATCAGTTTGACTATGATCTGCTGTATAATAGTCATCGTAATTATAATCATCGCTATTATTATTCTTCTGTTTCTTCCTGAATTTCTTGCTGGAAGAGTTCTTCGGAGATGAAATTTCTTTGATTTGGTATTCTTTTAGATTGATTCATTCTACTTTGGGGTCGTTCTGTTCGTCTTGTATTAGCTGAGGACGGTCCATAGGTACCGGTTGTGGCCGTATTTGTGAGGGATTTCTAATTTGCACTTCTTGGACTATTATGATTGGCTGAATTAAATTTTGACGAGTTTGTGTGAACGGTATTTGATTAACAGGGCTCAAGTTTTGATATAATGGACGCTGTACATTTTGTCTCCAGGGGGGGAGAAGTTTTATAATGAGGACTCGGAGGCTTGATAGAATGTTGGAGTGTTAAATTTCGTCTGGCATACATGAAATTTTGTTCCTCTATCGTGAACGAGATAGCTTGTTCTAAATTTTGTGGATTTCTTAATCTAATAGGTAAATTTGAGTGAAGACCTCTAAGGAACGCATTACGTGCTTGATTTTCATATAAATTCTTTTTTAAATCTCTGATATTCGGATCGACCTCCGTTTAATTGGATTTTATTCAGTAATAAACTCAGGAGATCCTGACATCTATAGCCGAAATTTACAGGGTTTTCGAATTTTCCTTGTTTTAGATGCATCAAGTCTCCCACTAAACAGTTTTCGTCTCGCTGATCTGAGAAGAACTGAAGTAGTAAATTTTTAATCGATAACCAGTTTCTGAGATTACCTCTACTACCTACTAAATTAAGGGCTCTGCCTGTTAGCTTTCCTATTACAGCTCGCAAAAGAAATTCATTTTGTGGATTCGCTGCATTATTCGGATCAGAAAAATTATTGATCAGATATTCACTCGACTGAATAAAAATAGCTAGAGTTGAAGGGTTGCCGTCGTATTCTGGTACGCAATCAATATGATGTTTTTGAACTTGTGGAACTGCCATTCTTATTGCTTGTCTGTTTTCTCTTCTTAAAGGACTACGATCTCTAATATTATCGTTCATATGAATATTTTATTATATATTTGTACCGAAGTATAAGCGATTCACAAAAATAATCAAGTTTTCACAAAAAAAAAATTAAATTTATTATGTATGAAAATAAGGTGATGGGATTTTTGGAAAAAAAGGATGTGAAACTTACGCTACTGGCTTCATAAAGATTTCTTCTTTCTTCTTTTCTTCCGTTTCAGGGGATACAGCGATTATAGCAGGCAGTTTCGTTCCAGAAACTCCGTACCAAACTATAATTTCTCCACCTGAAAGCTGATGACTTTGTGTGGTTGTCCTACTATGAGCTTCCGCGATGTTGACTTCCGCTCGCTGGTTTTGTTGCACCACTGGGTTGAACTTGGTCAATTTTGGGGCCAAGGTTCGTTGAAAATTTCGGAATACCCAACTAATCGTTGATACGAAAACAACTTTCTCTGCGATTTTGGTCAAAAAAAATGTTTTGGGGTATCCTACCGACTGCGCCACTTATGTTTGTAAATAATTAACTTTGATTTTTAAAAAGTTTATTGATTGATTAACCAAAGTGGACAATGTTAAAGTCACGACATTCAGTATAATAATATCTTATCTAATCTAATTAACATAGCAAGTAAACTAGTGTTCCCCTACTATGGGATAGTTCTGGTATCGTAACACAGGAGTCAGCAAAATATATATATTATAATAATACAGGGGGAATCCAACATATAACTCCCTGTTGCACACCCATTACAATGGTTCCCTCTGATGACATGTCACACTCATTATAGCCACATAAAATGACGACCTGTTTTTTATCTTTAAGGTTACTCTCAAAAAGTTTATGGAATTCCCCTGATACCACACTTTTTGAGAGCAAGATATCATGGTTAACGCAATCAAATGCTTTTGATAAGTCTATAAAAAGGCAGCAGCTATCTGACTTCTTCGAGGGAATATATTATTTTCTGAAGAAACTCAAAAATTGCAGACTCTGTACTCCTGCCCCGATTAAAAACCATGCTGCCTTCAGATAAAAACATTGAATTTGTTAAAAAAGTTTATAAGTCTATTAACTAATATTTTTTTGAAGATCTTAACGAATGAAGTGATGATACTGATTGGTCTATAGCTGGATAGATTGTGGAGAGTCTCCTTCTTGTAACAAGGGCCGTACTACCGACTTCTTTGTTAAAATTATAATTTATTCTAGTATGTAGGTGTGTCATAATGACAGTTGTAGTTGTTTTAAATATTTTCTGATTAAAAGACGAATTATAAATTCATCTTATTTGAATTAGTTTTATCAATGGTTATGGGCCCAGAAGTGGGCGATCTACACATATTCTGAAAAACAAAGAAGAAGCTTGATATTTCAATTTAAATAAAAAAATGTCAATGGCAAATAACCGTTCCAGGTGTGTTATGTTATTAGTTCCGGCAATAATTTCAATATTGAGAAACTTGAAGGGACTTCGAATTACTCAACTTGGAAATTTCAAATGAAATTGTTATTAATTGAATGTGGTTTATGGGAGTATGTAACTGGAGCTACGAAGGAACAAGATATTACAAAGGATCAAAAAGCATATGCTAAAATTTGCTTATCTGTTAAACCTATATGTTATCCCCACATTCGCAATGCTAAGACAGCTGCAGAAACTTGGGAATATTAAAAAATGCTTACGAAAATGTTGGAATCAGTAGAAGGTTACAACTGAAACGTAAACTCTCTCAAATTATTTATAAAAACTTTGATTCGATGGATCATTATTTGGGGGAAATTTTATCTACCACTCAAGAACTAGCAGATATTGGATGTAATGTGGATGATGAAGAATTAGCTGAATTAATGCTCATCGGTTTGCCAGTAGAATTTGATCCATTAATAATGGCAATTGAAGCTACAAATAGAAAGTTATCATCTGATTTTGTCAAGGCGCAACTTATTCAGAGTGAACTAAAACACGGAATTTTGATGAATGATACCAAAGAGAAAGCCTTAGCTATCAATAGAGCTAAATTTGTTCCTGTTTGTCATCACTGTAAGAAGGAAGGTCATATCAAACCAAAATGTCACCTACTGAAGAAGAAAAACCGAAACAGCAAGAATAAATCTGACCAGTCAGGAAGCAATGCATCGACAAGTGCACAAATGAATTGGGTTTCATTGGAAGAAACTTCTTTGTTTGGTGGTGTCTTCAACAGTGAAAAATGGATTCTAGATTCTGGTTGTACGACTCACATGACGAATCACAAGGACTGGTATACTTCTTTTCAAGATGATATTTCTTCTCAGGTCACTATTGCTAACAGTAGTACTATTCATAGTAAGGGTAAAGGTGATATAGATATAAAAATCCAAAATACAACAAAGAGTATTAAGGATGTTTTATATGTACCGAATATTGTTGCCAATTTACTTTCTGTGAGTAAGATTGCTCAAAAGGGTTACACTTTAATTTTTGATCATAAAAATTGTCGTATTTATAATGGTAATGTAAAAATAACTGGCACATGTGAATTTACTGCGAAACAGGTGAATGGTTTATATATGTTTGATCATGAGAAATCAATCAGTAAAAATAATGATTCAGTTTTGATCACCGCAAGCAGCTCTATGGCACTTTGGCATCGTCGCTTAGGTCATCTCAGTGCTCGAGGTATGTCTCTACTACGTGATTCTCTAGCAACAGGTATTAGCTATAAAAATGATGAAATCTCATCTTGCGTACCCTGTATAGAAGGTAAACTTAAAAATAAATCTTTTCCAAAGGGACAAGCACGTAGAGCTACTCAAGTTTTAGAGTTAATACATACGGATCTTTGTGGACCAATGGATCCTTCTAGCTTTGGCGAATCGAATTATTTTATTTCTTTTACGGATGACTACACTCGGAAAAGTTTCGTTTATTTCTTGAAGAATAAAGATCAGAACACTTTATTGAAAGTATTTATTGAATTCAAGAATTTAGTTGAGAACCAAACTAATTGTAAAATCAAACGTTGCGATGTGATAACGGTGGTGAATATTGTAATAGTTCATTAGACGGATTCATTAAAAATAATGGAATTATTAAAGAAACTACGATTCCATATACGCCACAACAAAATGGTGTGGCGGAACGATTTAATAGGACAATTATGGAAAAAGCTCGTAGTATGCTTCAGGATTCGGGTTTGAATAAAAAATTTGGGCGGAAGCAGTTAAAACTGCTAATTATTTGAAAAATCATTCACCCTCGAATTCTATAAAAGGAGCTACACCCGAAGAAATGTGGACAGGTCACAAAGTTGATTTAAGTCATCTTCGTGTATTTGGTTGTAGAGCCTATGCTTTGACCCCCAAACAGCTACGAAATAAACTAGATCCGAAAGCAAAATCTTTAATTATGGTAGGATACTGTGAAAATTCAAAAGGATATAGATTAGCTGATTCAAATGGTTTCATAACTAATTCTAGAACTGTAGCATTTTTAGAAAATGTGAAAGGTAGTTCAATTAATGATACTATTAATGATAAATGTTTTGATTCAGTTGATATTGTCAATTTTGAAAGTTTAGTTCTAAATGAATGCAGTATTCCCAATAACAATGAAACTAATAGTTCCTCTAATACACAAACCGAAAGTTCATCAAATGAAGATGAAAATGGAGCACAGAAACATCCTTCCATTGAACCAAATTTATCCGATGTTTGTTCACCGGATGATTCTGATTCTTCAACAGAATTGATTATAAATTCTTCTGAAAATAATCAGATTTCTCACGTGGAAGGAAATTCAGAAGATAACAACAAACGAGTAAAGCGTGTTCCTGCTTGGTTTAAGGATTATGAGATGAACTATTTCATGAATTCTGTCTTGATAAGTCATAATGAGCCAAATACTTATCAAGAAGCTATCAATTCTGATAATAGGGATTGTTGGTTGGAAGCCATGAGAGAAGAATACAACTCTCTTTTGTCTCATAATGTCTGGGAGCTTGTTGATAGGCCGAAGAATGCTAATGTTATCAAATGTAAATGGGTTTTCAAAGAAAAAACCGATGAAGATGGTAATTTTTCGAGATATAAAGCTCGTTTAGTGGCAAAAGGTTTTACTCAACGATATGGCGTTGATTATGAGGAAACTTTTGCACCAGTAGTGAGACACTCTACATTACGTATGTTATTTGCTATAGGGGTTGAGTATGACATGGACATAGAACATATTGATGTTAATACAGCATTCTTGAATGGTGATCTCAATGAAACAATTTTTATGGAACAACCAACTGGTTTTCAGATTGAGGGGCAGAATAAAGTTTGTTTGTTGAAGAAGAGTCTGTATGGCTTGAAACAAGCCAGTAGGGCATGGAATGAAAAATTACGAAGTTTACTGCAAAGTCATGAATTTCAACAACTAAAAAGTGAAAAATGCGTTTATTTCAAAGATTTTGATGGTTTAAAAATTATAATTGCAATTTATGTCGATGATATTTATATTCAGTAATTGTAAGAAGGCCAAAGAACAACTTTCAGAAATTTTGAATAATAATTTCAAAATCAAATTTCTTGGTCCTGTAAAGCAAGTTTTAGGAATAAAAATTGAGAGAAATAGAGATAATGGCACGTTGAAATTATCACAGAGCTATTATATCGATCAATTATTGAAGAAGTTTGGCATGGAATATTGCCATCCAATTTCTACTCCAATGGAAGCTAATTTGAAATTGGAAAAAGCTTCAATTTGTGATAAAAATTATCCCTACCAAGAACTAATAGGAAGTTTAATGTTTCTATCGGTTTGTACTCGTCCAGATATTGCCTATTCTTGTAGCAAATTGAGTCAATACAATACTTGTTTCGATAAGCAACATTGGTTAGCGGCAAAACGGGTACTGAGATACTTATCAGCAACGAAAAATCACGGTTTATTTTTCAAAAAGGGAGACTGTAAAATCACAATTTCATGCGACGCTGATTGGGCCGGGGATATTGATCGCAGATCTTATTCAGGTTTTGTGACCAAATTTGGATTGTCGACTGTTAACTGGGAATCACATAAGCAACAGTCAATTGCATGCTCTAGCACTGAAGCAGAATATTATGCCTTGGGCGATGCTGTCAAAGAAGCAAAATTTATCAGAAATTTTTTCTTTGAATTGAAAATTATAGATTTCCTTGAACCTATTATAGTTTATAATGACAATCAGAGTACACATAGAATTATTAAAAATCAAAATTTCAGAAGAACTAAACACATTGATGTGCGATATCATTTTATTCAGGAAGCTATTGAAAGAAAGGAAATTGTTATCAAATATAAATCTTCTGATGAATTAGTTGCTGATCTTTTCACAAACCTCTTGGAGGAACAAAACATAAAATTTTCGTTAATGAGTTATTAATAAGTTAATTTAATTGTATTTTTCTTTTATTTGTGAATTTGCATTGTAGTCGAATATTTATATCTATTGTTAGAATTATTATCAACATATTCGACTAAGGGGCAGTGTTAAAATTATAATTTATTCTAGTATGTAGGTGTGTCATAATGACAGTTGTAGTTGTTTTAAATATTTTCTGATTAAAAGACGAATTATAAATTCATCAATTTAGGACTTGAAGATAATCAAAAATGGTTGTTCAATGGTCATTTGTCGGATCATCTCTCTCTGAATTAGGAGTTAGTCTCCTGTCAGGTTAGACACAGTTTTTAACGATAAAAACCTACCCTTCAAATTATTGAAACTTACACTTGAATGATAATTAACAGAAAAGAGTATTTTATGAATATTATTTTCAAAAAAACTCAAAACTATAACAATCTCTTGCAAAATCTTTTTTTGACGATTCAATGTTTAGCCAAAAATGATCGAAATAAAGATTTACAGCGTTCGAGAACAATTTCGTTTTCGATCCGATTTCATATTGTATGAAATGCATAGGTATAAAAAGTGAATAAACACTATCAACTCGTCGTATACGAAATATTATTCAATTGTGAAGAAAATTCAGAAATATTCGCCACTGGCCCATACTCATTCCCTGAAATTTTTATGAAAATCCATGCAGGCGTTCAAAAGTTATACCAATTGAAAATTTCTGTAGATAGGCATAATGTATCTTTTGAACGAATATTGTGAGGACACATTTCTAACACTGATTCAGACTACCCAAAATGTCCTGCATCTGCCGTAAAAGCTTGTGCAATCATTCGTGAAACACCCCGTATAATAATAATGTAAAAAACCAGTCAGATACGAACGTGATATGTTTTTTTTATGAATTATCAATTCCTTCACCATGGTAACGAAAATACCAATCAGTTAAAAATAGCTGAAGATTTTCACTCAAAATAATTCGATAAACTACAAAAAGACATATTTTTGACTCACCCCATCTGTTGAGTTTTTACCCAGTAAAGCTACATCCTTCTGATTTCTCAAGGAGGATTCTCGGAAGTCGAACCAAATCCGCAGTTCTTGACTACAGCTATCACACATTAATCGGGATAGTCCATCATCTGCAGTAATCTGAAATCATAGTGAAAATTTAAGTCAAAAGGAAAAACCTATAAATTATCAGTACTTAATCAGGCGAATAAATAACAAAATAAATAGGTTCAAAGTATATTCTAAATAAATTGGTAAAATAAATCAAAAGATCGAATGAGCTTGAACATTGGTGCAAAAATAACATTATTCATTTTTCAGCCTGAATAATACTTACATCGATTGACATCATTTCTCGAAGAAATTCAGTGAATGGAAATAAATGGTGAAATTCCCCATCGCATCTTTGGCACAATCTGCAATATTTGAGATGTGAATCCATATTTTACTTCGAATCGCTCGAACACTAAAAATTTCACAAAACTAAAGCTTTCACTGGTTTCAGTAAAACTGATTTGAATATATACCTACTTTTATCCCCACCCAGGTAGAGGTTGGCGAGGGGCTGTACGTAATTGATCTTTAATTACGGTCGATAGTTATTTTGAATGATCCGTAAAATTCATTATTATTATATTATTATTCACTATATTAGTATATAGAGGAGGTATACAATCTTTGTGTTTGACGTTATTGAATAAAATTATCCTACATATTTCTACATTTTGCTAAAGCTTTGCATTTTAGTTAATGTGTATATAATAGACATTTATTGCAACCATCTACTTCGATAATGTTTTCAGTTTTTTTTTAGGTATTTCATGTTTTAGATGATAGTTATAAGATAATATGTATATGAAAATATTTTCGTAACATTTTAAATTCTTTTTTTTAATATATCATAAGAATTGATTAAATTGAAACATTTCTTTCTGAAGTTTGATCTGGTTTTTTTCACCTTTTTCATATACCTTGAATCTATGCAGTTTCGAAGTAATAATTATTTACTGTCCAGTTTTAGTATAAGAAAAAATTGAATGGCATCCAGAAAGCTATTGGTTTGATTATATTGATTTATCAATTCAACTTTATTATTCAAATCATAAACTTTTCCTGAAAATTCAAAATTTTAGTAGAAAGAAAAAACTTCAAAGCTCGTCTCATTTTCAAAATAGGTTTTTAATTCGAGCACGATGCGATGTAGCGTTCTACATGTTGTTTGTGTCTACCTGTATATATTTCCTCGATAATTGCAGGCGCTACATACATATGTTCGGTTTATGCGTGTGAATCTTGAACGAATTTTTTCTTTTCGATATTAATTAACCGCCTAGCAGTGAATATAGATTTATTTACTTGCGTTGAGATAATATTGTACCGGGTTTTTCACTATAATTTGACCCCCCCTTTAACTTTGTTACTAAGGGAGATACAAAAAAATGTTTCGTATAAAAGTTTCACGAAATCAACTGAGGTTTTTTGATATGACTCCACAAACTGAAATATATACAAGGTGGCCAACATATTGATGGCAACTTCATTTTTTCAAATGGAACACCCTGTATATTTTTCCTTATTAGGTTAGCTCTTTTTCCCCTGATTTCGAATATGTAACATACGTTGGTCTATCTTTCTTATTCTAAGCACCACAGAGTTTCAAATTTCAAGAACCATCAGGCATAGCGTTTTGGAAGTTCGTGAATATTTAAGGGGCCAATTTGATCTTTGGATTGGTGATGGCGCACCCATTTTATTGCCACCAAATAGTCCCGATTCAACACCGTTGGACACGTTTTTATAGCCGTTTCTGTAGGAAAAAATTTACAATAATGATAATCAATGAAAGCGGAGAATAATATTAATGATATAAAATCAACCAATATTGAACCCTAATTCGGAACTAATCCTGTCAACGCACAAAGAATAATGATAATATTGTAATGATTAAAAACAAATTTGAAGCTTTAATTTCCAACTTGAATCAGAGCCATAATTATGCTATCAAAAATAGTCTGAACAACTTGAGACAACGATATGATTGAATGAAGGTGGTCATTTCGAGCAATTTCTTCAGTTGATGTTATTCTTACCATACTACCATAGTTTATTATTTTTCATTGGTTAAGTAATTGTTAAGTATTCATTCTAAAATAATACTTTTAAGTAGATTGTTTGGATATAAAGAATTTCGTAGGTATTTCACATATTTTTTTTATTCGGTGTCATCAATTTCAAAACTTTGAAACTCTGAAAATTGAAGAGACACATCCACATACGCATTTTTATTCGAGATCAGGAGGAAATAGCCTATCAAAAAATGGAAGAATATACAGGACAGGGTATCTCATTTGAGAAAATATAGTTGCATTCAATGTTGTTCACCCTGTATATCTTTCCATTGACGTTATCATTACTCCAAAAATGAGCATTTTCAGTAAACGCACTCTGCCACTTGTAAAATGATTACAGATCTTGCCAGGTGGTTCTTAGAATTTGAAACTCTGTGGTTCTCAGAATAAAAGAGATAGACCAACATATGATACATATTCGAAATCAGGGGAAAAAGAGCTAGCCAAAAATGGAGAAATATACAGGGTGTTCCATTTGAAATAATGAAGTAACCATCAATATGTTGGCCAGCCTGTATATATTCCATTATGTGAATTCATATTGTAAGACCTCAGTTGATTTCATCAAATTTTTGTATGAAACTTTTTTCTGTATCTCTCTTAGAAACAAAGTTAAAGGGGGGGTCAAATTATTGTGAAAAACCCGGTACCTCCACTTTTTTATATCTTTATACATATATTTATATTATCGGGAATAAAAAACCCTCATAAGGCGTAAGTATCTTCTCAATTCCGCTTTGTTGCTTACTTCCTTCCTATATTGTTTACATGTAGGTATTACATTGCTAAATTATTTTCGTTGAACGGTTTCCCCAATTCCTTTATATTTCTGTTGCCAATGCAGAGAATTCAATGCCCCTTATAATAATTTATTTTCGTTCTTTGCATGTCGCTATATTGCTTAATCTGCACTATTTCTTTTCAGGAAATTTCTAAATTAGTCTTTCTGTTTCTGAATTAATTCGTGTATAATTGCTTGTAGAATTCATTAATGTTCAATACCTGAAAATAATTTTTCCTATTCGATAAAGTTTCGTTGAATACTCCCAATTGTTCATATGAACTTTTGGTAGACATTTTTGTGAACTAGATAGATAAATCGATATTCGATTAATTCGGGGACAGAAAGATTTTTATGATTTGTTTAACGTCTGATTCGTATTCGTGTTTCACAGTTTTTCTGGAAGATTTCTCATAATTGAACTCATTAGAGATATGGACATCGTTGAATTTCTTGGCAAATTATTGAACAGAATAAAGTTTCCGTACATCTGGAAGCCATTGACTTTGTGCATTGAAGTCGTTACCTACAGGGTGGTCAGAGCGGCAAGAAGTTTATCACTAGCCAATTTTTGCCTTGACGACTTGACGACTATACAGAGTGATCTCAACAATAAATACTAACTAAGTAGTTGAGGATCGTGATTTGCCTGAGAAATTGAGCCTTCTCCATTGTATTAATTATTAGATCAGATCTGCGCCCACTCTGACGACTGGGCTCGGGCAGTTTAACCATTTGAAGCCGGAGAGGCTACAACGAAAGTTCATGGACAAATGAATTTCATGAGACCTCGAGTTCTTCATCAGTGATTCAAACCAAATCATGTGAGACTACTTTTATCTCAAAATTCGAAAACTACAGAAATTTAGGCAAATAACGTAATATAGCGGAATTTTTTTACAATCTCTTAAAATGTTTTGAATGATGAGCTTTTTTTTCGTGTTCATTTGTTTTTACTGTTCCCACTGCTGTTTTTTCGATGACATTTATCGGTATCAATTATTGTATAACGAAGAACAACAACACGTATACTTTGCCCGAGTTGGGATATTATTATAGTTTTCGAAGTGTCTAATTTGATTTTCCAAAGTCTTTTAAAGTCATTCAATATGTATTCAACAATCACAGAAAATACCTGAATTACACCCAATTCACAAACATGACGTATAGATAATATTTTCACTACCGTATCCAACCAGTATGTTTCAAGTTCCATATTGTTCACGACAATTTCAGATCATACGGCTCAAAAAATTGTACTAAGCTTAAAAAAATACTGAAAATATCTGTTATTACAAAGGATTTTTCGATGAGATGAGTAGAGATGAATTCAATACTAATTTAAAGGAACTAAGTTAGGAAAAAAATTTCAAACCAAATCTGAAACCGAAGCGTAAATTATACCCAATGAATGAAGCGATTCCTTCAACAAAAAACTTGAACTAGATAACCTCTTAATGTTGAAACAATTGGATCCAAATTATAAAGGAATGTATTCTATCGAAAAAAAATATGATAAATTATTAGTTCGAGCTCGATCTCAAAATTATGAAAACCGTATTAAACCTCAGATGATAAAAAAATGTATATGAATCATCTATAAAGAAATTACAGGCAAAACTAAAAGTTCGAGCAACTGCGTGTTTGAAGGAAATCCAGATGATATATCAATTAAGTACAACAGATATTTGATTGAAATGATTCCAGAATTATTAAAGACTTTTTCAACAGACGAAAAGAACCCATTCGCTTTTGAGAATCAAAATCAATAACTTCAAAACCTGTTCAAAAGAAGATCTTTTAGAACTGAATAAGAGAATCAGATTCGAGTGATGGTGAGATTCCAACTAGTCTTATGGGTGTTATTTGGGAAATAATGAACTACACTCTGTATATTGAATATCATTTTTCACAGGATGAATTTTATAGGCAGGCTGTTCAAATTAGTGATGCGAAAAAACAGAAGCGTATTTCGTTTATTCCTATATTCTCGTGATAAGTTAAGTTAGTGCGTCAGATCGATTAGAATCAGTTAATCACAACATCACAACACTGTTCGATTAAAAAACTTTAATTTTTTATGTGCCACTGACATTTTAATAGTTGAAAGTTGACTATAACGTGTACTGCTGTATGTAGGTAAGTATACCATCTAGGGGACATTTGTGTCAGAAATATCACATTCTGAAATAGTAAAAGTTATCGTATGGTCTCATTAATGAAAAAACAATGCTCATCAGGAAGTCTCCTGGATCAAATCAAAGTTGCTGAAATTCTCAATAAAAACAATCACCAATTAGTAATTACATCCCAATAAATAAAGTATAGGGAGTTGAAGGCCGACACATCTTAAGAAACCAACGTTACATAATAGGAAAAACCAGGGAAGAATGAAACGGAACGAAATTAATTTCTATGAAAAGTTATATTACGAACAAAACCGCTGTAAAAAAGTTCTGAATTGAGGTCAGACGAAAAACAATATTTCCAATTTGAATACTGAAGGAATCATTGATCTCATCTATACTAATATTATAAAGAGGAAAGATTTGTATGTTTGTGGGTTTGTGGATTCGTGGGTTTGTGGCGTTGATACGAGTTAACTCATAAACGACTAGACCGATTTCAATAATTCTTTCACCCTTAGAACGCTACAATATCCTTGAGTAACATAGGCTTTACTTTTCACCCGAGAAAATTAAGGAAACCTACTATAACTTCAATGATAATAAATATGAGTACCAAAATCAGCTATTTTCAGGTGCGCTGCAAAAACCGTAAGACGTACATGGAAACAATGTATGACGGAAATGTACCTCTTCAATAGTTCTACAAAAAAGTCCGGGATAGCATATATCTATCTTTCAAGGTTTACTGGGTATTACCTTTTAAGGGTATCCAAATGTTTCTCAAAATTATGCATTATTTGAGAGTATTTTTATGAATACGCTATTGATCCTTATCCAATTAAATACGTCGTGCATCCCCAGTATTTAATTTAGAACGAAATTGCCTCTTACATCATTCAATTATGATGAATACATTAAAAGATATGGCAGGTTGAAGATGAAATCGCACCAAAATGCGTCTCCGAGCACGATACACAAACACCGGTATGCCGACGCGCATCGAGACGTGACGTCACTGCGGAGCATTTCCATTGCATTTGCGGGATGGAAGTGTTAGAACTCGAGGGAATGATTGGAATAATCAACTCAATCAAATTCAAATGAAATTTCTTCGATGTCTTTGTTTGTTGATCCTAGAATATATCAATGAAGTTGTATAAATATGCCCAGATAGCACAGAACATTCTGAGAATGTTATATCTAGCTTCTGAACGTTCCTACTTTATAATATTCAAACAGAACGTTCTACGCATATTCGTAGAACCTCTTGAACGTTCGAAGAATGTCCTTCAGTGAACATTCTGATCACATTTCAAAAATGATATTCATAGAACATTATTTGAAGAATATTCTCAGAATATCCTGAGAAAATATTCTGATAATGTGATATCTAACTTCTGAATGTTGATCTCTAGAACATTCAAATAGAACGTTCCACGCATTGTCGTAGAACATTCAGGGAATTTTCTTCACTAAACGTTCTGATCACATTAAAAATGATATCCATATTTTATATCATATTGAAGAACATTATAGAATATTCTGAGAATGTGATATCCGACGTCTGAACATTAATCTTTATAATATTCAACTAATTCAAGGAATTTCCTTCAGTAAACGTTCTGTTCTTAGACAAATCATGTTTCAAAAATGATATTCATATCTACTAGCGGACCGGTACATGCTTCATAGCAACGTATAAAGTGAAATCATAAAAAAATTAATGAGAACATCAAATTTAAACAATTTTCGAAACTTTGGCATCTGTGACGTCACAACCTTTGTTATCTGTGACGTCACACCCTTTGTTGTCTGTAAACATAACAGAAGACATAACCTATATCAGTCAGATTAACGAAAGACATTAATTTATCTGAGGATATAATTAATATAATATAACAGTGTATTAAGACTAAATATAATATAAATCATAAATTGAGTCTACGGTTTTTATGAATTTTGACGCCATCTTTCCGAAGATTCACGCATGAAACTCGTGCAAATGGATGTGGTTGAATAGCTTTGTGATGTGTCTTAGATCTGATATTAGAACCCCTGTCTGTTATTAAGTGATAAAATAGCCCTCCTGCTCTTCAAATAATGGTCCGATTTACGGGTAAGTACTGTAAAACTATTATTCTCATTAACATTGAATATCTTTTAAATCGATTTTAATGTTTCTGCTCGAGTTTGTGCATTATACATTAATTTGTCTCAACGAAATTGTTTGTATTACCCTACTTATATATGTCTAAGAAAAAATCAAGTTTTGATAGAAAGGTCCACTAAGAAGTCGAAAGGTGCATAAGCTTGATGAATAATGAGAGTAATATGATTAATAAAGAGTCATCAGCAAATGGAACAGGTTCAGCTAGTAATCAATGAAGTGTTCGTAATGAGTTGATGTTAAAGATAATGATTAATTTTCAGCACATTCAGGTTATCTTCAGAGAAGCAGATCCCTCCCGAGTATTTGCAGTTATGTATTCAAACTCATAATTGTATTCAACATTTCTTCCGAGGAAAAGTTCTGAGGCAGCTCTTCACTGGATCGAATTGGATCAAGTGACAGAGGACGTTGCAAGATTATTGAGACAAGATCATAATAATGAACAATTAGATATATCAATTCAAATCAAGTTTCATTTTCCTATCGAAATTATGAAGGAATTACAAAATTTAATTGGAGAAACATTCAAAAATAGGAGATTATAAAACAAAAATGGTAAGTTCCACTATTTCGTTTTGTGATATATCCAAATGTTACAATCAAATGGATTTTTATTCTCTGAAAAATCTTCAAAAATGTTTCATTTGGGTTGTTATTTTAGGTTGGCAAGTTGTCGAAAATGGGGGTCCAATCATACAGTGATGACGATAAGACTCTTGGAAAGGTTAATAGCAAATATTCTTGCAGTATACTAAAGCTGGCTAGGATTCGAAAAGAAGGATAATTGTTCGGTATTATTTTATCCACTGTAGTTATAGGTATGAATTTAGGAAGAATTTACTACTTTCCCTATTAAGAAGCAATGTTAGAAGGAATAACTAGTCAATACATGGTAACTAACTAGCTTCATTCTGAATTATTATCTTGACTAAATACTAATATTCCATTTTCAAATTACCTCTCATATTTTACAGAATCAGTAATGAAAATTCATCGAGAGATTACAGAGATGTGGAATTAGAGATAAAAGACTGGTTGGTGAAGGCAAAAGAGAGGTAGGAAAAATCTCAAAAATGAGACTGAATTTGACCTAGTGAATGAAACAATATTAGTTGTACATTCAAACCATGAAGCAATTTTTTTTTATTATTCTACTGTCTAACATATATGGTTTGTCTCCTAGTATTTCATTCTGATAAGGGTTTACACTAAAACCATTAAATTATTCAAGGTGACCTAGTAATATATCAGTTTCTCTTCTTTTTCAGAACCTGTGCTGTTGAAACAAAGAGCCTGGTTGGAAAAAATAATTTATAGTTTAAAGAGTTTTTTAAAGAATATGAAATATATGTTTTATTTTATCAACTCCGAAATAAACCGTTGACTTGAATAATGCACTTTATTATTATGAAGTTGCTTACAGTGCCGTTAAATATAATTATACATTGTACTTTTATTCCGGGGATATTTGAATTAAGTTATATTTATTTCTATTATTTATTCCGCTGTGAAACTCTATAGGAATTAATCATACCAATCAATTCATAAATTCATCCAAATCTCCTCAGATTAAAAGTAGAAAAAAGAAATCTGCTGCAGCTCTGGATTCTATTTTTCCTATGAGTCTATGAGGGGAAAAATAAATCCACAGCTTACCACGAATTTTTTTGAACGCACGTTATAAATATGAGCCTGGAATATTTTCAACAATATTCCTAAAATATTCTCAAGAATATCCCTGAAATATTCTCAAGAATATCCCCGAAATATTCTCAAGAATATCCCATAAATATTCTCGAGAATATCCCTGAAATATTCTTAAGAATGTTTCTAGAACGTTCTAGAATATTCGGGAGAATGTTCATAGAACGTGCATGGAATCAGAATTCCTCTCTCATTTGATAGTTCATAGAATGTTCTCAGAACGTTTCAGGTATGTTGTGAGGACATTCTATGAATATACGAACATTCTGGCGGTAGCTTCTATGAACATTCATAGAACGTGTGTGTGCTATCTGGGTGGATGTTAGTGCAAAGTATTTACGAGCATTTGTTAATAGAGAATAAATTATTCAAGTTTCATTTAAAAACTTCGAATAAATGAAAATATTTTATCATGTTTAGGAAATTCCTTTAAATTTCATTTATAATTAGTGAATTTGGAAAGTTTTTTGTCCATTTTTTTCTTCATATTCTGAAAAATGATCTTCTTATTCAGATCCCGGTGTCTTCAGTTGGTACGGATTGTGCTCAAGCAAAGAAGAGAGTTTTGCAATCGGGTTATCTGCTAACATTTTGAAAATATTTTTTTCAAAGTACATACAGTTAGGATACTTCCGACTTCGGAAAGCAAAAGTACCTTATTTCGGTTTCCTTTGTAACTCTACTGTAATTCTTACAGCCAAAAACTGCGCAATTAGGCATGAATGGAGGTATTATAACAATAATAATATAACTCCACTTTCATTTCGCCAAATAATTCGTCTTTATAATAATATAACTCCACTTTCATTCCGCCAAATAATTCGTCTTTTACGTATTCATATACAATGAGCGTAATCTATACTAATATTATAAAGAGGAAAGATTTGTATGTTTGTGGGTTTGTGGCGTTGATACGAGTTAACTCATAAGCTACTAGACCGATTTCAATAACTCTTTCACCCTTAGAAAGCTACAATATCCCTGAGTATCATAAGCTATACTTTTTACCCGAGAAAATTAAGGAAACCTACTATAACTTCAATGAAAATAAATATGAGTACCAAAATCAGCCTTGATCAGATATTTTCAGGTGCGCTGCAAAAACCGTAAGACGTACATGGAAACAATGTATGACGGAAATGTACCTCTTCAATAGTTCTACAAAAAAGTCCGCGATAGCATACATCTATCTTTCAAGGTTTACTCGATATCACCTTTTAAAGGTATCCGAATGTTTCTCAAAATTATGCATTATTTAGGAGTATTTTATATGAATAGGTACGCTATTGATCCTTATCCAATTAAATACGTCGTTCATACCCAGTATCTAATTTAGAACGAAATTGCCTTTTACATCATTCAATTATGATGAATACAGCAAAAGATATGACAGGTTGAAGATGAAATCGCACCAAATGCGTCTCCGAGGTAGGCACTAGGCGGGTAGGAGAAGGTTCCGAAGTTAGAGGGTTGAATTTTGGATTGCCGATGCCCGCATGTTTATGATCACAAATCAGATCAACATATGGCGCTGTCGTCGTTATTCAGGTCATTCATCTACTCTGCAACTAAAGGGCTGGATCGAATTGAATGAATTTTTGTGTATACAGAACAATGTCTGTTGGGTCTGCTAGTTCTACACATGTTGGTTACGTCCAGCCAAACCGTATTTTGCGAACACGATAACTTCAGGAAAGAATAACTTGAAAGTTTGAATGTACCTATGCTTAGGATATGAAAATAAAAGCGGAATTGATAAATTGAACCAATTCATCTTAGGATTTTCGAATCTGAGTGTTCAATTTCCTCATAAGAAGAAAAGTACTGAAAATTCTGACCTGTATGTCCAAGAAATTTTCACGTCAAGTTCAAATGAAAATTTTATCATTATTCGCCGATTAGTAGTTATATTTCCACTGAAACTAGGAATTTCATTGAAGTTATAAATATCTGTACTGAATCATCCTAAGAAAAATTAGTTCCTTTTTATTGTCGGTATCAGATAACCTTCATGGATATTTTTTCACCAAAAATTGGTTTTAAATGAACAACGCGAAAAAATTCTTGAAAATAAGTTTTTCACCAACAAAATATGACATGGGAGAACCTTGTATCCTAAAAAATAGGAAACCAATTTTTTTTCGAATAAAACTTGCTTCACAAGGTCTATTTCCGATTAAATGAAACATTATCCGAATTTTATAGTTTGCTATTTATTTTCTACTAGCGCCCCGGCTTCGCACGGCTGCCTCGTACGCGCTATTTATAGGCACGCTCTTGCCACCACATGGCTTCGTTTTATGTAAAATTGCGTTTGGTGATTAAAAGATGAAGAAAAAAATTTTTTTTAATATTTGAAAAGGAAAACTTTTATTTCATTTCACAACAGTAATACTGAATCGAAGCGTTATACGTGTCCGGAAACTATCATTTGAAATTCAAAAACTTCTTCGTTTCTGTTGAAATGTCCCCGCAATAATGCAGAAATTCAAAATATTCGACATGTTTATAAGAGCACCCCGAATCCGAAGCATAGTATCTATATTTAAAATCCCACCTCCTATAACAAATCACTCGAAATTCAAAAGCCCCTTCAATTTCATTGAAAGCTTTCTGTTATAACGTAGAAATGTGAAATAATCGATCGATTTATAGAAACACCCTGTATATATCTAAAACGTACATATATAGAATATGCACATGAAAATTTTGAATTATTTTCATCAGCTTTCTTTGAACCTGGTTACAATTTTCTTATCCAGAATAAACAGAACATGCCACGATGGGGATTCGAACCCGGTACACTACCGGGTCCACACGTTAGTCGTTACACCACTTGCCTGGTTACACGTGACGACTGTTTACAGCAGACTTCAACGGGTTTTATTAGGAATCAAAATACATGTAAATATATCAGGAAATTGAAAAAATATATTGAAATATCGATAATTATCATAATACATACTGTTTAATATCATTTCCTGGCGTATTTTTTCCTAAAATACGAAAAATCCCCGAATTTTGTTCTCATTACGTTATTTGTCAGTGAAAATAGAAATTCGGTTTAGTAGAAGCCTCAAATATCACTGCGACCTGAAATGATGCTGAAATGTTAGGAATTCGTTGAATGATCGTTGAAGTTGATGATTTCATATTACCTACCTACCTATTCAAATAACGTTTTCCACTCGAAACGAACAAATGTTTACATCAGACGTACCTATGTCCAAAATATTTTGTTCTTCCTGGTTATTTCAGAATTCCTTGGACATTTGTCTTCATTATCTCGAATTAATAGGAAAAGATACCAAGATTGACGATTTTCGAAAAAAAAATTTTTTTTGGGACTTAGAAAAATTTTCATACCGAACCGCGAGTTATCGTCAGAGGGGGGGGGGGGGGGTAGGATTTCGCGGTTCCGTGAAAAATTTTATTTTTGAAGCTATGACAATATGCACATGATATCTTATGGATTGGAACACGTAGATTACGAATATGTAATTAGATTTTGCGTAACTGATTCGGTTTGGAAAATATTTCGGATTTGGTGCGAAATTTTCGAAATTTGGGTCAACTTTGGGACGTCGTACCGATCAAACGCGTGACGCTGGACAATATCGGATTTTTTTGATTATATTTGGATCCTTTGTGAGTACGTAGCCACAAATTTTTCAGACATAGGTCCTCTGGTTGAGATGCTATGATTTTTTTAAAAAAGGTCCAATTTTTTCGATTTTCTTCTGGCCATATTGAACGAACCAGACACTCCACGAAAAATCTGTTTGGATTTTCTTAATCTACGCCCTCGAATTAGTAAATGTTCCAAATTTCAGATCGATCGGAGAACTTTCGATTTTTGGCAAAATTTTAAGGGTATACCCTTAAGAAAATCTCGATTTTTGAAAAAAAATTTTCCGACTCCGATCGCCGTGAAATTTGGCATACTTACTAATTCGAGGGCGTAGAACAAGAATATAAGGTCAGATATTTTTTAAAAAATTCGTCCTGGACGTGAGAGGTCCTTGAAGTTTCGAAGTTTTGGACCTTTTTTCAAAAAATCATGACAACCGACTCGATGAAAGTAGGACGATGAAATATGTTTTATTGCATAGATAAAGGATTGAACTGCACGTAAAAAAATCCGACATCACCCAGCTTCATTATTTTGGTCGGCACAACGTCTCAAAGTTGACCAAAATTTCGAAATGTTTTCACTATTTTTGCCATAATTTCTGAACGGTTGTCACTAGACAATTTCTAATGGCATATTCGTAATCTACGACCTCGAATTAATAGGAAAAGATACCAAGATTGACGATTTTCGAAAAAAAAAATTTTTTTGGGACTTAGAAAATATTTCATACAGAACCGCAAGGTGACATCGACTGGTGGAGGAGTGGGGGTAAGAATTTGACAGTTCTGTGCGAAATTTATTTTAGAAGCAATAACGATATGCACATCATGTATCATGGATTCGAACACGTAGATTACGAATCTGTTATTGGATTTTACGTAACTGGTTAGGTTTGAAAAATATAATAATACAAAATTTTATAATTTCTTTATATTCATTAGTGTTGCGCATTTTTTTTGTCTGATTTTTTCATTGGTGTTCACGAATTCTTCTCATTTAATCAGATACATTCAACAGTTTCATAATAGACCTTAATTAGTGACCTATTTATCTTTTTATATATTTTGAATCTGAAAAACAATCTTCACCACAATTCAATGACGTACTTCGATCCGAATAGATATCATCGTATAATAATGCTTTTTCAGTATCAGAATGAGTTTAAAACTTTATTTTTACTCTATATTGTGTATGAATACAGGGAGCTTTTAATATTGAGAAATAACAGAATTAACTAATTAACTTTTATTGTGTGTGCATCCGGCTTTGTTTTAATTATGATTTCTGATTATTAATCACAATTTTATACTTTTTCAATTCATTTTTTCATTAGTTTCATAATTAACCTTATTTAATGACCAATTAATTTTTTAAGATATTTCGAAACTGAGCAACAATCTGCACCTAAATTCTATAATATATTCTAGTTCGAATGGAAATCATCATATTAATATGATATTTCAGTATTCAAATGAGTTTATGACTCAAATAGCCAAGACCATTTACTTGAAAGTACGGAATGAAAGCTACATCAACTGACAAGAAAACAAATTCTTCTATGATGACGTGTTTGGTATTTTTTATATTTCTTTTAATTTAATATTATTAGGAAACTATAACACAATACATATTTATAGTTTCTTCCTAATTTGAGTATTCAAATGCGTTTATGACTCAAATAGCCAAGACCATTTAATTAAGAGTACTAAATGAAAGCTAATTCAACTGACAAGAAAACTAATTCTTCTATGATGACGTGTTTGGTATTTTTTATATTTCTTTTAATTTAATATTATTAGGAAACTATAACACAATACATATTTATAGTTTCTTCCTGATTTGAGTATTCATATGCGTTTATGACTCAAATAGCCAAGACCATTTACTTAAGAGTACTAAATGAAAGCTAATTCAACTGACAAGAAAACTAATTCTTCTATGATGACGTGTTTGGTATTTTTATATTTCTTTTAATTTAATATTATTAGGAAACTATAACACAATACATATTTATAGTTTCTTCCTTATTTGAGTATTCAAATGCGTTTATGACTCAAATAGCCAAGACCATTTACTTAAGAGTACTAAATGAAAGCTAATTCAACTGACAAGAAAACTAATTCTTCTATGATGACGTATTTCGTATTTTTCCATGGAGGTAAAGGAAGGGGAGGGAGCATATCCTATATTTCCTTTGTTCCGAAAGTGTCACATAGTTCGGCCATATTGGTATGGGCAATTTGTGGCGGGAATTTCGAAAATTTGAACTTGCCAAGGTTTCGATTTACTTTTATCGACAATTGAATTCAGAAATCATGCTCGAAGAAACGAAACAAGTCTTAAATGATAAAATATAGACTGATATTCTTTTCTGAAAAGGTTGTCGACTTCCTTCATTTACGAAGAAAAATATTTCTCAAGGAAAATATGATTACTTAGATGAGTTTTTTTGACCATAAGCTTTTAGTTTATATTTTGAACAGATATCTAGGGGTCTATAAGTTTGTACTATTCACAAGATAAGTTAAAGCTGTCTCATATCTGAATAATTACGCCTTAATGTATTAGTGTTTGAATACTTCGAGTTATTTTGACCATAAGCTTTTAGTTTAACTTTTGAACAGATATCTAAGGGTCTATAAGTTTGTACTATTTACAAGATAAGTTAAAGCTGTCTGATATCTGAATAATTAAGCCTTAAGGTATTAGTGTTTGATCTATACACCTCATCAACAAAATCTCATGCGTTACTTTATGTGTCAAAAAATAATGTTTCATAACAAACTGCTTTCACACACTTCGTAAGTGAAACCATTCTGCTTTTTGTGGGTCTTGTATTTTAACAGATTATCATTCTTCGAGAATGATTTCTTACAAATATTACAAGTATAATTTTTTCTGACCGTTGTGCGAAGTCTTGTGACATAAAAGGTGTTCCTTCCTTGTGAAAGACTTGTTGCAGTTTACACAAATGTATGGTCGAAAACCTGTATGCAATTTCACTTGTTGGTAGAAGTGTTCTCTTAGTTTAAAACTCTTATGTCATATACAAGTATTACATACGTTCCACTGTTGAAGAAGTTTTTAATGTACCGGCATTCTTTCAGTTTACTTTTATTGGCAATTACATTCAGAGATCATGCTCGGAGTAACAAAACAAGTCTTAATAATGATATTAATGAATATTTTCTTCAACAGTTGTGCACTTTTTTCAAATTAAAATGAAGTTACTTTGTTTCTTGAGGTATTTCTATTTTAATTGGCAAACTTGAGTTGATGTGTGAATTGATTATGGAAACAAAATAAACACTACAAAATGAAACACAGGTAATCACATGAATGTGTTATAATTATGTTTTATAAATACATCAGATAATTACAGGAATTTACTTACAAAATATAGATTATAATATATATATATACAAAAAAATTATGTACAATATACAATATGATCTTACAATCCTTGAAACAATATGGAATGAGTTAAGGTCTGTCTATTCTTTTTAAATTGCATTAGATCGCATCATACAAGATTCCTCGCTTTTATAACATTTTTCAAATTTGCAACTTTTTTTTTAGCCCTATACAACTTTTGTCGAATTCTAGAAATACACCTATCTCTGCTTGCTAACCTTTGCTTGCACCTGGCTATTATTTCGTCCTTCTTCTTAATAATTTGCACCTTCTGGGCCAGAAGATTCTGGTACTTCGGAGGGGTAGTCTCTAAAGCTCTAGGTTCATCCACTTCCATAGGTATTGCTTCATTTAAGGGGCCTCCAGATGTTGATGGCTCCATATCACTCATTACAGTAACACAATAATCTTCTACGTTAAAAGGGGCAGCTCTGCCAACCTGAAATTTCAAAATTATCGAATCAATCAACAATAACCATTAACAAGAAAGTGAAATAATTAACCAGTTATTTTCAAAAGAGCTGTAAGAGCTTTATAATTTGGGGTCTTTATTAATGATTGTAACATCGTATGTTGCTTTGAAAATTTTTAATATTATTGTTTCTTATGCAAGTCAACATATTTATAATTACAGTCACATTATTCATCTTCTTTCGGAATGACTAGCCTAAACTCACAGTATCGTTTGTTTGAATTAAAGTTTACATCAGAATATAAATATTTATAATAATCCAACGCTAAACGCTCTATTATAATCATTTATAGAGACCATGTTTTGCACAATTTTTTTTTAAATTTAGTTATGGATAATGAAGCTCACCTTTTTGGAAGTTAATTCTAAGAAAATTGAAGGTACAGCATGTTCTCTAACTCTCACACAGGATAAAGAAGTTCTATCCAAATCTTCCTCCTTGAAATGAATTGAACAAACCCTTGCATGGGATGATGGAGCCCAGTTATTTCTTCCGAGAGCTTGAATCCACATGGCTCTCCTTTCGAGGTTCAGAGGGAAACTGTGATGAAGAAAAAGTCAGGAAACAGGTATTATGAGGAGATTTGCGATACAGGTATCTTGTATTACAAATCCCCCGCAGCAGGAAAGTTATTCTCAACAATGATTTCATGTTATCAAAAGAAATGATTAATAAACTATTGACTCAGAGATAACACGTGGGAATATCAAGGTACCTATATTTTTAAAAATTTAAAAATAATCTAGTAGCTGAAACTTTGTTTTGAGAACACGATTAATTAACTTTTTACTTAATATCTTCCTTATTATTTATAAACTGTGATTTTGCATGTTTCTGAGAAGTGTTGAATTTTTTTCAATGCAATACTTCTGTTACGAGATTGCATATAAGTACCAAGAACTAATATATTATTTCGATAAGTTACAAATGTGGCATTTTCCTTTCAAATGAGAGTGATATTTACATACAAGCAACTCATTTGTGATGATTTCCTCTAAAATTCCTGCTTTCGGCAAGAACTCAAGTTATAGAAAAATTATTTTCATTATTATTCATTTTGAAATTCGAATGTAATGAAGGAATCCTACAAATATATGTTCACTTCATCAATTTGTTTATAGGAAACAGACAATCTGAATCGCTAATATCAGAAACTTTCTGTCAGAATACAACAAAAAGAAATAATAGGTTAGCTTTAGTCTCTAATGGTCTGCCGTACGTACGTATGGCAGCACTTCAACTCTATTTTTACTTCAAGACGTAAACGTTATATTTGACTGTTTTTCTCACGTCTACGTCCACGTTCGGGCTTACGTGCTGCGCGCACTTCAACTCTCTAATAAGTTATATCTTCGGACACTAAACGGAAAAGAATTTAAAATCCACTATTAATCATCGAAGTCGATTTTTACATCAAATTTTATGAATTCATTGTACTTCTTTTTGGCCATAGTATATATGAATAATTGATATAATTTTATTAATTTTAATTTATACGAGAAGTAATTTTATTTTTATATAGTCTGATAGTATATATGTATGATGTTTAATTCGGTTTATTTTTATATGGAAAAAAATATCACTAATTAATTATTAGAATTGTTATGATACGTCTCGTTTCGATAGATGTAACTACCGAATATTATTAATTCGATTTCAATTTATTTGCGACGAAATATAATTTTTATATAGTCTGATATAATATTTATGTTATATTCAAATCGATTCATAATATTGTGGAATATAATACTTTTAATTAATTATTAATATTGTTTATGCTACTTCCCTTAGATAGATGTCGCTACCGAATATTATTAATTCGATTTCAATTTATTTGCGACGAAATATAATTTTCTATATAGTCTGATATAATATTTATGTTATATTCAAATCGATTCATAATATTGTGGAGTATAATACTTTTAATTAATTATTAATATTGTTTATGCTACTTCCCTTAAATAGATGTCGCTACCGTATATAACATTTTTCATTTAAATTACTTACCTATTTCATTTTGTTTTCTGCTTCTAGTCCTCGGCCCTCCTGGTCAATACGAGAGATATTATATGCCTGTAATTTTTAATTTAAGATTTAAGTATTATTCCATAATATTATATTAGTTTTCATTTTTACCTGTTGCTTTCGACGTACTGGCTTGCTGGTCATTTCGCCGCCTTCCATGCCTGTACTGACTTAACATGACAGGAGAATAGGACCGCTCACTTCTAGGCTTCAATTTGATGAATTCCCTAATATCTGGGTCGGGATAAATTTCAAACTTAGACAAGAAAAGTTCGAAATTAACAGATCCTAACTCCCTATCATTTAAGTGTACCAGGTATGACTCGAAAGTATCGTACTGACTGGCCATTTCAAATAATAAATCGAAGTGTATATTCGAAAAATATTTGTACTTCTGTACATGGACCGAGGTGAATGATTCCTGTTTTCCACCTAGACTCTTCAAGACCGTCTCTATATTGTCTTGGTTATTGAACTTCTTATACATAGACTCCCGATCGATTTGTCCTTGTGTGATTAACTTATGTATCACTATTATAAGTAATCTTACATAGGTTTTGGGACGAAATTTACCCTTGAAGTACCTAGTCATATGGTACCCCAAATCCTCATCCGTGTTGCAATCAAAGCATACTCTTCTAGATGTCATCTTCTGAAATTTCATATAATGATTCCGATTTATTTTTATATGCAAGGAGTAGGTGTAAGAAAATGCGCGGTTCTATGTGAATTTTTTTTTTAATCTATGACGATATGCACATAATGTCTTATGAATTCGGACACGTATAATACGGATATATCATCGGATTTTGCGTAACTGATTCGATTGGAAAATATTGCGGATTTGTTGCGATATTTTATAAATCTGTAATAATAAAATGGATTAAGGTTATATTTCAAGACATATTAAAACTTCCATTGAATATTATCATCTTTATTACAATATATAAGGTTTATTTATTTATTCTCATATTTTCATATTTACATATTCACATTATTTCCCTGGATTAGTAATACTTAAGTTAATGTTATGTTAGTGTCTTCTAACGTTAGGTATTAATCGTGTTGAGGGTATCGATGAATTTCTTTAGCTAATACTTGCGTTATCACATGTATCAATAGGTAACACACTTCTGATTTCCATATTTAACTTCGGCGGGAAAGGACGAACCCTCTAATAAACGTTTAAATATACCGTGGTTGAATTTACTAAAATAAGTGTAAGTGTAAGTGAAATTTGGCTTAACTAGATATGACTCTATACTGGGTGTTTACATATTTAAATTATTTTGTCTAGTTTACTCAAACTAACGTTAATGTTTTGATGGGATCGGTTTAACTTTAATTATACTATTGTCCGGAATTGACTATTCATTAATTACTAATTAACGTCTTCTAGCGTTAGGTCTCAATCGTGTCAAGGGTATAGAAGAACTTGATGAGCTGATGCTAACGTTATCACATGTATCAATAGGTAACACACTTCTGATTTCCATATTTAACTTCGGCAGGAAAGGACGAACCCTATAATAAACGTTTAAATATACCGTGGTTGAATTTACTAAATTAAGTGTAAGTGTAAGTGAAATTTGGCTTGACTAGATATGACTCTATCCTGGGTGTTTACATATTTAAATTATTTTGTCTAGTTTACTCAAACTAACGTTAATGTTTTGATGGGATCGGTTTAACTTTAATTATACTATTGCCCGGAATTGACTATTACTAATTAACGTCTTCTAACGTTAGGTCTCAATCGCGTTAAAGGTATAGAAGAGCTGGATGAGCTGATGCTAACGTTATCACTGGTATCACTATTTATGCTTGCATTACTAAGACTAGATATACTTGAATTCGCATTTACTGATACTGCATGGGTCTGAGTATAATTGATATAGTATGGCTCGTTCGCATATACTACCTTCAACCGTTCTAGATATTGGTAATTAGATATTAAAAAACAAATCACTCGTTCGTGTTTTTCCATGTGTAAGTTAATCTCATTATCATACATGAGATACATCTGGCAACACTGTCGCTAAATGACGCACGATTGTCCTCTATCCCAACATCGACAGTATACACGTCAAAAACCGTGGCTGGAAAAGTGTGGATAAGTTCACGCAAACATGTTTAACACCCTCCCTTCGCGTTATTCTTCCACTCAGCCTTCTGGCAATGTTTTTTCCTGCTTACTCATACTACCTCCTATTATTCTACAAATTGCCATCTTTGCACCTTATGACTTTTTTTTTGAAAAAATATGCATGTTTAACCCCCTCCCTTCGCGTTATTCTTCCACTCAGCCTTCTGGCAATGTTTTTCCAGCTTACTCCTACTACCTCCTATTATTCTACAAATTGCCATCTTTGCACCTTATGACTTTTTTTTCGAAAAAATATGCATGTTTAACCCCTCCCTTCGCGTTATTCTTCCACTCAGCCTTCTGGCAATGTTTTTTCCTGCTTACTCATACTACCTCCTATTATTCTACAAATTGCCATCTTTGCACCTTATGACTTTTTTTTCGTGAAAAAATTGCATGTTTAAACCCCCTACCCTTGCGTTATTCTTCCAGTGTGCGTTCTGGCTGCCCGCCTTATGCTTTGTCGGTAACAATCGAACCTGTGGACGATAAAATTACCCTTGCACCTAGTGACCCTTACCCTTCGTAGCCAGCTCTCAGTCTAAAACACATTCGATGACAGGTTTAATGTACCAACTATGATCTCGAATGGGCTTAAAAATATCGTAGTTGTGTTGTTTTTTCATATCGAAATCAATCGGGAAAATAATCGTCACTAATTTATACGTAAAGGAGATAGCTTGTGATCAGATACTTGTGGATGGATTGTTTGTTATTCTTTCACCTAAAAAACTACGGTTTTTGACGAAACTTCACAATACTATAGCTTATGAATCAGAAAAGCACAAGATCTACAATTAATTAAGATGTTGTGTCGATTGAATTTGAATATATTTACAGCTGAAATTGAAAAAAATAGGGAAGAACAGGCAAGACATAACTTCTGTTTCCAAATCTTGAAAATAGGGATTCGAAATAATTTGAACGGAAATTATTCCGTTCAACTTTTTTTTACTCGATTCGGCAGCAAATAATCAACTGAAAATGAAACTGTTCTTTCTTTGAAACCTCATTACATTATGCTTTTTTCTAGCCTTCTTTTAGCCGGACCACCTGAAGTTTTTGTAGTTGTATTTTTTAATTATTTTCATCATCACATTATTATATCAATACGACTATTGTAGTATTCTTCCGAATATAATCGAAAAACTTCACAATAATATAGCTCATGAATCAGAAAGCACAAGGGCTACAATTAATTAATATGTTGTGTTAATTGAATTTGAATATGTTTACAGCTGAAATTGAAAAAAAATAGGAGAGAACAGTCAAGAAATGACTCCTGTTTCCAAATCTTGAAAATAGGGTTTCGTAATCATTTGACTTTATCACGTAGTTTTAATAGTTATAGAATGTAAAAGAACGGTTCACAACGTTATGCAAAATCTCTGTTTTCCTACTCCTGATAATATAGTTATTATCAAGTCGCTTTGTAATGAGGTTGATAATTATAAGATTAATTCGACTGAACATGGAAATATTCTTCCAATGTAGCCTATGAAATAAATCAACCGAATAATTGAACACCAAACTAAGGCTAAAATATTTAATTCATTTGACTAGAAAGTTATTCGTTTAACTTTTTTGTACTTGCTTCGGCAGCAATAATTTACTGAAACTAAAAATATTCTTTCTTTAAAACCTCATTACATTATGCATCTTTTGAGCCTTTTTTAGCTTGACCACTTGAAGTTTTTTGTAGTTTTGTTTTTTAATTATTTTCATCATCACATTTTATATCAATACAACTACTATAGTATTCTTCCGATATAGCTCATGAATCAGAAAGCACAAGGGCTACAATTAATTTATATGGTGTGTAATTGAATTTGAATATATTTACAGCTGAAATTGAAGAAAACAGGAAAGAACAGGCAAGAAATCACTCCTGTTTCCAAATCTTGAAAATAGGGTTTCGAAATCATTTGACTTACTCACGTCGATCTATAAATTAGAGAATGTAAAAAACGGTTCACAACATTTTGCAAAAATCTCTGTTTTCCTACTCCACATAATATAGTTATCATCAAATAGCTTTTTAATGAAGTTGATAATTATAAGGTAAATTCGATTGAACATGAAAAAATTCTTCCAATTTAGCCTATGAAACAAATCAACCAGAATAATTGAACACCAAACTAAGGCTGAAATATTTTATTAATTTTACTGGAATTTTTCCGTTCAAATTTTTTTTACTCGCTTCGACAGCAAATAATTTACTGAAACTGAAACTATTCTTTCTTTGAAACCTTATCACATTATGCCTCTTCCGAGACCTTTTTAGCCTTACCACCTGAAGTTTTTTGGAGATTTGCGTTTTAATTATTTTCATCATCACATTATTATATCAATACAAGTACTATAGTATTCTTCCGAGTTTAATCGAAAAACATAGTAACTGCAACTTAAGGTGAATATGAATTTCTTCAAACTTTGTAGTTCTGAAATCATATTTGATATAGCGTAGTGTGATATAGTTTCACACCTTAGGATTCTATCAATAAATGGCCCTGAAAATGGGCTGAAATATTGACTTAAAAGAAAACATAGTTACTGATTTTTTTTCAAGATAAACTCAATTCATCATGAAGTATCCCCACTCCAAAAATTAAGTTTATCGATAAAAAAAGATCAGAATATTCTAGATTTCTCTTTCTTCTTGAATCGAGCAAATCCGCTTAAAAACGCAATAATTTCCTGAATCATGCATTCAAATCGACTGTTTAGAATGTTTTTATACATAAGGCACAAGGTATGAAATAATGCATGCTCAAAATATGAATAACCAGTCAGGATATTTTTGTTCGATGAATTATCTATTCTTCTAAGATGAAAACGAAAATGTCAAACATTTCAAAATAGCCCAGGAATTTCACTTGAATTAGTGCACATATCAATAAAGTACAAAAAGACATATTTTTTATTGACTTACCACATCCGTTGAGGTTTCTCCCAGTAAAGCTACATCCTTCTGATTTCTTAAGAAGGACTCTCTAAAGTCAGACCAAATCCGCAGTTCTTGACTGCAGCTATCACACGCTAATCGAGGTAGTCCATCATCGGCATTAATCTGAAATAAAAGTGAAAAATTTAATCAACATAAAAAAATATAGGTTATCAGTAACCATGTGAATAAATACAAGGTTCAAATTATATTTAAAAATAAAATGGTAAAATAAATCAAAAGATCGAATTATCTTAAATATTGTACAAAAATAACATGATTCATCTATCAGCCTGTATATAATACTTACATCGATAGACATCATTTCTCGAATAAATTCGGAGAATGGATATAAATCGTGAAATTCCCCATCACGCTTTTGGCACAATCTGCAATATACAAGATGCAAATATTGTGAATCCATATTTAACTTGGAAACGCACGAACGTTAGAAAATTTCTCAAAACTAAAGCTCTCACTGTTTTCAGTAAAACTGATTCAAAAACTGTTGGGCCTTGAATATATAGGTACCTTTCCCCACCCAGGTAGAAAGTGAGGACCGTTCAAAAACTTTTGAAATAGGCGAAGAGTTATACCTACGTAATTGATTTTGAATTATTGTCGAGGTAGGTAGTAATTTTTGAATGACCTGTAAAATTCATTATGATTATGAGTATATCATTTTTGTGTTTGATGTTATTGAAGAAAAATTTTTTTTTTAATAAAAGTTTTAAATTTATGTTGATATGCATATAATAAAACCTCCCTTGCAATTCTTTATTAAGTTGAAAATTTTTTAGGTATTTAATGTTGCGGATGACAGTAAAAAAAATAATAGAGATGACGAAATATTTATTTTTTTTTGCCATGAGAATATATTAAACTTTTTTTATAACATTCCGTAATTCTGATTGAATTGAATAATTTCTTCTTCCTTAAGTTGTCTTCTTGTTAATTTTAATTATTGCAAAATTACGAATTTACTGTCGATGGTACCCTCAGAATTTATTATCTGTATAACTTTTTCTGTGCCGATAATCATACATATTCATTTGGTGCACAATTGATTCGATGAAACTACCAGGAAATTAAAGCATATATGGAATTTTTGAACGTTTGTTTTTTTTCATATATTATACCTATGCATCTTCGAACTTATAATGATTTTCTGTCCAGTTCCTTATTGGGGATCTTTTGAAAAACGGTAATTCAAATTTTCAGTATCCTGAGAACTATTAGTTTAATTGAATTCATTTATCTATTTGACTTTTCTATTCAAATCTTGAACAATCCCTAAAAACTTCAACCGAGTCGTTTAAGATAAGTTACGTTTCAAGATTCGAAAATTTCAGGTTTTTTGGCGTAATTTAACAAGAAGTTCACATCTGTTGAAGTGTTCGAAAAAGAATGATGACGCGAAATAATATATATATATATATAAACAGAGTTTATCATTGGGTAAAGGAGAAATGTGGACGATGAATAAAAAGCACCTCTAAGTGGTTACTTTTATACTATATTTTTTTTTTCATTCAATCTCACAGAAAGTTGGACAGAATGAAACAAATCAACTACGATATTACCGAAGTTTCCGAACCATCCATTCTTTTTTCAAGGCCAAAACAAAACTTCTTTATTATAACAATTAATAAGTAAACACAAAACACTCGTAACTCATCAGATAATTACAGTTAATCAACATTAAAATAAGTAAATACAGTTGGGACGAAATTTTAGTTAAAATCCGTTTTTTGTAACAAGTCAATGTTGACTGGGGATGCGCGTAAAAGTCGGCGCTATCAAATTTTTCTGCAGAAACATATCTTTTCAACTGTGTCATTGAAAAGATAATTATAGTCTGAAGTTTTTCTTCGAATAAAATTTTCTCTATTCCGCACCTTAGCAACCCGCAGCGTGTTTTATGTTAAATCTATTGCATTAATTTTTTTCTGTATTGTGGCCGTATACCTTAATTCAGAGATATAAATATTATTGTGTTTCTTAAAATCAAGTAGGCTTTGTAACAAACTATTTTTTAATTATTACATTCAATAAATATTATATTTTATAACAATAAACATATGATTTGAAATGTTGCTTTCGTTATTGAAAAAATGTATTGTTATAAATATAATATTCAATGAATGTAATGTTAAATTTTATAACGAGAAATTTTTTTATAATAACAAACATAATATGGAACATTTGATTTGAAAGGTTGCGTTTTGTTATTAAAAAAAATTTATAATTAATTTTTAAGTTAAAATTTATTGTATTGAACATATAATCTTTTCTTAATGTTAATAATTGAGAATCATTTGTTACAAAGCCTACTTGATTTTAAAAAACACAATCATATCTTTGTCTTTGAATTAATGTCATACGGCCACAATAATGAAATGAATGGAATAGATCTATCATCAATTACGCTGCATGGTCGCTGACGTGAGAATAGAGGAATGGTACCCTGAATAAAAAGTCAGAATTGAATTATATTTCCAATTCAACAATAAAATTAATGCTTCTAGAGAAAATAATTTGATAGCACCGCGACGACTAGCACCTTAATTCATTTCTCTGACTTTTACGCGCATGTCAAGTCAACATTGACTAGTACCAAATACCGTCAAAATAATGAAAAAATATTCATCCCTTTCCAAACAAAATTGTTTAAAATGATAAGCGAATCACCCAGTATAAAATTTGAATATGAAAAAAATATCAATATCAATTTTCTTTCTGTGAAAAAATCGAGAAAAAACACAAATCAAAGTAATATTTATTTAAGTATTCGTGTAATTGCGAAAATGGATATTTGTCGAAAACAAAATCTGATTTTATCACTAGATTTATATCTTACTTATAATAAGAATATTTCAAACTGAAAGGTCATGTGAATACTACACGGGCTGGTATTTAGCGGGTATAATTTTTCTCTTGTTATTCACAAAATAACAAAGCAAAAAACACATCACAGTAGAATCGAAAAATATTGCAAGCAAAATCTTCTCCTCTAGTATTACATTTTTGAGATGCCTAGAAAGTATCAGTGCTAGTGCAATTGAAATGCTCTTGAGTACCTAGTGAAGCGACAAAAAGGTGACTCAGGCAAGTTTTGGGAAAATTTGAATTTAATCTATTTTCAAGAAGGTACATCATAAAAGACTCATGACAGGGTGAATCCCAAGAGGAAGCCGGTGGAGAAGGATCGACAATTAAAGATCATTAGTGTAGTTCAACAAAGTGACATGAATATTAGATATTGTTATTGATGAAAGAGGTATGCAAGCAATAACAAACTCGTTGAAAGGTTCGGAATTCAATGCCGTAAAATATTGTCGGCATATAAAACTGAGTTTGAAATGGGATATTATGTTAAATTTCTCGAACAATCCCATTCTATTCAAACGTTTCATTTTGTGAATATTGATGAAAGCCTCTTCAAGTGTTACATAGTATCATCATTGAGTGATGGCTAATGAAATGAAATTATTGACAAAATGTTTGAAATAAAACTAATCAGAACATTTTAAAAATATTCGACAGCAGAATACAAATGATCGCAATGAAGAAAAGCAATGTGCCTTTCAAATTTTTAATATGGGTGACAGATAAAAGTAGTGAATTTTCTAACGGTTTTCAAAAAATGGTAATTAGTTTGTCAGCTGTCAATAGAAATAATCTAGCTAAAATGTTGCTAAATAATGAAGAAATGGACTCCACTATTTCGCAAACGGAAAATCAATAAGTAAAATGCAATGACTTCCATGCAAATTAGAGCATACGGTCGTTATTTATAACATAGTATTCCAAAAATGAAAGGATCTCTATACAGGGTACTTCAGAATAAGGTTCGGTAATTTGGGATATTAATGCTTAGATGATTTATTACATAAAGTTTTTGTGGACTATGGGTCTCTTACTCAATATTTCTGAGATGCGGGGCGTTAAAATTCAAAGAAATAAAGAATATTGGTTTTCCGAAAATATTTTCGACACCATACACGATTTTTCTTTGCGTGTAGGTTGGTTATGACTACGCATCGAAACACATTTTTTTCAATCCAAAATAATTTGTAGTGTAATTCAAAATGTCCGTCCGAATGAATTTAATGGAAAAATGGTACGCCAATGCTTTTTTCCCATTTGGAATCATTTCTTTGATCACCACATAATTCTAGGTAAGAGTAGTATCTTGCGTTTGGCGCCTACGACGAATAATTTTTGTGATAAAAAAGTAATGCTATTTCATCTGAGTGATATATAAATTTTTAAATATACTTCCAAAATCGTTTATAAACAGATTAATGCAGCTCAGGTACTTCATTTTCAAAAGAAACTTCGTGCATAAACCACATCGTGTTTCATTTCACAATGGGAAAGTATCTACAATTGGTAAACTTTCATCCGAAAAAGGGTGATATGACTCCCCATTTAATCTACTGGGTAGGGACAAAGGCCCAATCAAATAAGCATCAATTATTCTAATCCATACATTCACAGAAAATTGGTCCTGATAACGAGTTTTTTTGTGGATTATCCTCTGCTTCAAAAAATGAAAATGAAGGAACTGAGCTTCCTCAATCTGTATCTAGACGATTCTGGGACTAATCGAAGAATTTCATATTCTCTTAGATAAAATAGCATTTTATTCTTTATCTCAGAATGTTTTCGTTCAGGTGAAAAACTCAAGATACCATTCTCACCTTTCATTATGTGATTACAAGAGTAGTTTCGAATTTGAAAATAGCATTCGAGTTTCATTTTCTTCTCTTAATTTATTCGGACAAAAGTTTGTACGGACACCACTGATGAAAATTATTAATAATTTTGAATTAAAAAAAAATTGTTATGAACGTAGGTAATCATAACCTAACGAACTGCAAGGAAAATCATGTACGGTTTCGAAAATATTTTCGAAAAACCTTTTTGTGAAATGTAAACTCCCTGTACTACAAAATGCGTCAGAGACCCACAGTCCACAGGAACTTTGTGTTATGAAATCATCTGAGCATTAATAAAATTCCAAATTAACGGTACTTCATTCTGAAACGTCTAGTTAGAGCATAATTAATTGACGAGATGAAGAAAGTAGGAAATTCTCAAATACTCTGAAAAAAGTGTAGTGGAAGTACTTTTTCGAAATCTAGTTGAATGAATTTCAGTTACTGTTCTTACTTTTGGTACCTACTCTTAGGAAGACGGTCCATTAGTTTGAGGAACGTGCCAGTGTTCTGAATAGAATGTGAAATACTATCTTTTAATAACAGAATATTCCAGATGTTGTTATATTTCGTTTGTCACTTGGGTTCAGGTGTAGTGCCTCAATGCAATGTAAAAAAAATGAAAAAACTCCTAAAGATATGATTTTTAACATCTGGTAATATGTCGTTCAATATCCCAATTCACTTGTCCTTGCTTGTTACATGGCCCGCACTTAAATGTCAGGTCAACATACTCTCTTGTTGGAAGAATTGACGCGTAAAAATGTTATGCTGATAATGAAATTAAATTTGATGGAGAACTAAGTTCGCAATATTTGGCGGGAGGGGAACCAGGACAACCATTTTTTCTTAATAATTGAGAAATCACTGTATAGTTTCAAGTGTGTATCTTTCATATTTCAATTCGAATAATACAGGATGTCTGTAAACAAGAGACTTAGGGAAATGATTCTTTGATGAAAATAAGCAGGGTAGCTTATATTATATGATTTTTTTTCGAAATCGACCTTCTTCCAAGATACAGCGATGACGAATTTACAAAAAATCGAAAATCTATCCCACGAAAACATTTTCGAAAGAAAATCATAGGGGCTTGTTAGTTTCAACTCCTCAAAAGAAGTTATGAGATCTAAAAAATTTTTGTGAGTAACAGCTACTTAGTGCTTCATATTAGGTATAGTTTTCTGACTCTGACTGTGTTTTGAAGAAGCCGTAGAAAATTAAAACTGTCAACTAGTCATCGCCTTCCAAAGGCTGTATCTTGGAAGGGGGTCGATTTCGGAAAAAAATTATAACTACCCCGGCTTATTTTCATCGAGGAATCATTTCTGAAAGTCCCTCGCATTTGTTTACAGACACCCTGTATAGTGTTATTCGAACAATTATTCTTCGTTCAGTGCTAAAATCTCACGAGGCTTTCCATGTTATACGTTTTTCTGAAAAAGCGTATATTTATCGGTTTCCATTAGTAAAATTAATTTTCAAGAATCATAAAGAAATGAATATTTTTACTTTTAACTCAACCATCTTCTCACAGGATGACGAAGATTGAACTGAAATTGCAATAAGTTCTCCTCAGATGACGCGGTGCGCATTGGGTGATAGGGTTCTTTTCAGGATTATTGATTTGTGGAATGACGTAGAATCCTTTTCAGGGACAGAACAGTTTCCTACATAATTTGTATTTTTCATTCTTGTACGATGAAAATAGAATCCTATTTATATCATATGGTTATGATGCTACACAATTCATTCGAATTACTAGATGTCCTACCAACCTGACTAGACAAGAAAATATTTCAATCAAAGTTGTATGATATAGAAATGTCTTCAATTTAGTATTCAATTGGTATAATACAATTCAATTTCAGGCAATTGTCTGCATTCTATGGATAGGCCCTCATATGGTTGAAACTTCTGTTCAAACTAGCAATTTGGCTATCATTTTTTATTCTTTGTTTAAAATAGCAAATAAAACGACATGCAAAGAATATTCACTGCAGTCAAGGACAGTAAGGACAGAAAACCGAATATTATTGCAGAATGGATCTCAGCATAATTTACCTATATTCATGATTGTTTGCTAAATATATCTAGTGCTCTGGTTTTTTGGTCACTGAGTCAACGGCAGTAAAACTGTCGGGAATTTTTTTTCTCAAATTATGCCTTCGCTTTTTACTGTATTTTTTTCAAAACTTCATACATATAAATGCTTCAATTAGAACTATTCAGGTAACATTCGGTCGCGGTGTTCGAATACCTATACCACTTGAACTCTATCAGCAATTATTTTTGCTTCCAGGTATAATATTTTCTCACATATCGGTTTTTATACATTTTCATTAATCAGATCCGGTAGAAAAAGAATACATTTCAGCTGATGCAGCTCATATGAAAATAGTGAATGGACGACAAGATTATTTTCTCCCTTCATATATTATTTTCCTTTCTATAAAGAACTTTATACGTATGCCATCATTTTTGAATCCTCATAACCTATTTTCTTCTCATATCGAATTTATTGTATATATAATGTGTTCAATATATAATGAAAGACCATTCTGGCGATCCACTTTACCTGAGAATAATGAACATCATTTAATCGAAAAACAGTAAAAGTATATAATATTATTTTATTTATCTAATATTCATTTGAATAGTGATATGTGATACATTTTTGAAATCATCCAGATAAAAAAACTTCCCCTTAAAATTTTGAAGAATCAAAAATCCTAGTCATTTCTGGGAAATCGCTGGACCAAAAAATTCCATTAAATTATATTGGAATTGATCTTTAAAGTGCCAGCAGAATGTTACAACAAATTTCAGAATTGCTGTTCCCAAGAGGAAAGTGAAGACGTATCATTTCACTCTCCTAGACTCGATGATGTGATAACATCTTGGATAAAATAGGGTACTATCGAGGTTCGTTAATACACAAACAGAAAACATCTTTGCTGCATTGTCTATAAAAGCTATAAGGTACAAATATGTTTACGGAATCAACAACACGAGAAGTCTTTAATCTTCTCTGTGTAGACAATCATTAGGAAACTAATGAACAAGTTTAATTGGAGCGTTATTATTACACTCACGACTAGAAATGTTTAATTCCAATATTATCAATCTTGTGCTCTGTGTATTAAGTGAATACGTATAGTCGTGTTTCACTGGATATTTTTCTATCATCTTGATTTTTCTATTATGCTTGACTAAAGGAAAACGAAAATACATATTGAAAATACGTTTTTGTCTGGTCATAATTCGCTTCACAATATTGCACAACGATGGATGAATCAATTTGAGCAAGATTTCACCAAATTATAATATGATGGATCGGAAAAGTTTATACATGGTGTTTAATAATATACGTGCAGGACTGTTATAGTTGGTTCAGAAATGACCAATTTAGCCTCTAAAATCCATCATTTTTGAGAATAAAATTTTAGAAAACTCACTTTTTGCGAATATCTCCGGAATCTTTTATCGTACAAAAACAAATTTCGTTAGCATTTTTTAATCATAAGAAGATATTTTTTGTATGGATATTTTTTTCAAGTATTAATTGGCGAAGGTTTTGAACAGTTTGTAGGTATTTTTCCACCAACTTCTACGCTGATGGAAAAATAGTTATTGTTGTAATGAGTGGCACATGAGAGCATCAACATTTCTTAAACTGAATGTAAATTTGAATTGTCTGAGACATAATAATTAACGAAATTGCTTCCAATACAATATTTCTATCATCCAGATCTATAGTCCGTTCACGAAAGGTTGAGCGCATAGTAGGCATTTCTTTATTTATCTGAAGTTGGCAGTATTTGCTGTCATAACGTAATATAAAGTCAACGTTGCCGAATGTACCCGGCCGCGTCCGACGAGCTTGCGAGTTATCAGACAACTCTATGCAATATTGACAACATTGCGTATCAATCTGACAAGAAAATTAATAACATAACCCAAAATTTTAATATACACAGTGGAATATGCCAAATTTCCATGGCCAACCGACGGCTCAACCTTTCGTGAATGGACAATAGTGACCTTTCTGTGTCGTTAATATAGAAACTTACTTTTTTTAACGGTGAAAAAATACTTTTTCTGTGACGGGAAAAAATTTGATATTATATCTCTTTACAGGTCACAAAATTAACTTTTTACGAAATAACTTTTTCCACTGCCAAGGAAGTGAGTGTCTATATATCCGGGCAAAAATTACTCACATTTTTTAAATTGTCGTTATTCCTGTCACATAAGAAATAGTGTATTATGCACGGAAAAATCTTAGATTGCAGCTCTCGGGAGACATCCCGAGCTAAAGCTGAAATCTAATACTTTTTTAACTTGAATGATAAATAACTATTTTTAACGGTGAAAAAAGTACCTAATTACATATTATATCCATAGTGATAAAAAAGTCAGGTTTTTTTACAGTTGTACAAAAAATAATTTTTTTTGCAACAAAAACGTATTTCCATTTAGTTACACAAACAATCGGGACTGAGATATAAGATTGATTAGCGAGTCTAGTTCTTACTGGTTCGAAATACAAGAGTTTGAAAAAAGTGCATTTCGCAAATCGAAAAATTGGAAAATTTACAAATCTTAGTAGTTCTTATCAGAGCTTCGAAGTTCTGATCAGACCTAAATTGTTCTTTACTTATCTCAATAAGTACACTGAAATGCATATATTGAAATTCTTTTGCTATAATACTAATTATTATTGTTTTCATCTGATAACAAGATGAGTAGTAGAACACCAAAAAGTGTTTTTTTCTTTCAGAAAAGAAAGGAAGAGAAACTAGGAAGAAACAGTTAAACTGAATCATTCGAGAAATTTTGGCGAAATTCAGACTTACAACCAGAAAATATTGGGCAGTCATCCATTGTTTCTCAGCCCTGAATCTGAATATCTGAATCGAATAATTCTCACATTGAATCATCATTTTAACGCATATTTCACTTATACAGGGTTTTCCTTTTAAGTTGGCCTATTAGACGTTTTAGGTAACTAGTGAATATTTCGTACTGAAATTTTAGGAGAAGCCTTGAGGGTGAAGGAATTCTTCGCCTAAATATTTTCAAGTCGACAGTGTTGCCACGTCTATCTCAAACGCATATCTACTTTCTTATTTCAAATGGAACTACCTATATTTTCATTCATGTATCGATTCAATACCAAATTCGCAGTATAACCCACTAAAAAAAATTTCTTTGTTATGCACTGTTGCCAAGTTATTCACAAATTCCTGTAACTTTTGGCATTTGCATTGCCAGTTGGGAAATGCAATATCTCGATTATTTTTTATGCGAACGAAACCAAACTCCGCAGTCTCATAGTAAAGACTCCATGCATTCATGTGGTATATTCAGTATTTTGATACATCGTAAGGTTTTTCGAAGATATTGCTCCGAAAATGTGAAACTCAAAATTGAAATATTTCGAGATTTTCAAATGGCAACCCCATATTTATTTTACAGTATTCGATTCGAAATGAAAAATGAATGGCAGTCTCCTCTTACACTAACTATTTATTTTGGATAGTTTTCGAATGAGATGAAAAATACTGAAATTTTTCAGTATTAATAGTTCATGATCAATGGTTCTGTTTACGATGAAATGGTTCTATGATTATGGCGTGAATTGTTGAAGTAGATTCTATGGTTCAAATCATAAAAAGTATTCGATGATCATGGATGTCATAGAAAAAAATTTTACCCATACTATTCGAACACGATTCGGGTTGTTTCACAATCACGAAAATGCCTTTAAAAATCGTTATTCACATTTAGCAAGAATGACTTGAGAAGAAATTCCGAAAATTGTTTAGGCTTTCTGTAATCCTGGCTTTATGTTCACTAATTATTTATTTTTGACTTTTTTTAATGAGATGAAAAATACTGAAATTTTTCAGTTTTTTTAGTCATGTTCAATAGACATAATGCTGTGTGATTATTAAGTGAATTATCGGAATGAATCCTATTGTTGAGGTCATGAACATAGGGCCAGGATTACAAAAGTCTAAACAATTTTGGAATTTCTTTCCGATCATTCGTGCTACAGGTCCTTTCAATAATTTTTTGGCATTCCCCGTGAATTGTGAAATAACCCGAATCGTGTTTGAATAATATGGGTAAACTTTTTTCAATGACATCCATGATCATCGAATACTTTTTATGATTTCAACCATACAATCTACTTCAACAATTCACGTCATAATCATAGAAACATTTCATCGTAAACAGAAGCATAGATCACGAACAATTAATACTGAAAAATTTCAGTATTTTCCATCTCATTCGAAAACTATCCATAATAAAATAATTAGTGTAAAATGAGACTGCCATTCATTTTTCATTTCAAATCGAATGCTGTAGAATAAATATGGGGTTACCATTTGAAAATCTCGAAATATTTCATTTTGAGTTTCACATTTTCGCAGCAATATCTTAGAAAAACCTTATGATGTATCAAAATACTGAATATACCACATGAATGCATGGACTGTTTACTAAGAGACTGCTGTTTTGGTACCGTTCTCATAAAAATAATCGAGATATTGCATTTTCAAACTGGCAATGCAAATGCAAAAAGTTTCAGGAATTTGTGAATAACTTGGCAACAGTGCATAACAGAGAAATTTTTTTTAGTGGGTAATACTGCAAAATTGGTATTGAATCGATACATAAATGAAATATAGGTAGTTCCATTTGAAATAAGAAAGTAGATATGCGTTTGAGATAGACGTGGCAACACTGTCGACTTGAAAATATTTTAGGCGAAGAGTTCCTTCACCCTCAGGGCTGCACCAAAAATTTCAGAACGAAATATTCACTATAGTCCATTCACGAAAGGTTGAGCAGTCGGTTGGCCATGGAAATTTGACATATTCCACTGTGTATATTAAAATTTTAGGTTATGTTCCTTATTTTCTTGTCAGATTGATACGCAATGTTGTCAATATTGCATAGAGTTGTCTGATAACTCGCAAGCTCGTCGGATGAGGCCGGGTACATTTGGCAACGTTGACTTTATTTTACGTTATGACAGCAAATACTGCCAACTTAAGATAAATAAAAAAACGCCTACTATGTGCTCAACCTTTCGTGAACGGACTATAGTTATCCTAAAACGTCTAATAGGCCAACTTAAAAGGAAAACCCTTTATATCTATCTTCGAAAGATTCATACTTTTGGTATTTAAAAAAACCATAAGATCAAACAAATCAGTAGATACTAGATATATGCATACCATCCTTCACATTAACACATGGTCACATGAGCTCAAAATAAAGATTACAACATTTTTTTCAATTTTTAATTATTTGGTATCAAGAAGTCATGAGAATGCCATGCGTAGGTATGATTCTTTTTCGGAATCTGCAATAACTGAGCAAGTTTCCAAAAAGATGGCTATCAGGGACCTGCTTCCGTTTTTTACACCGATCTGATCAAACTTGAAAGAATTTTGTTTTAAATTTTACTTTGTATTTCGCCCGTGTTTAACATTTTACACTAGTTTTATAAATTTTAGCCTTTGCTTGCGAAGGCTGAACTTTCTGATGTGGAATTAAAAAAATAAGGGATTTTGAGTAAATTGAAATTATGGAAATTTCCTACTTTTTCTATTGAACATAAAATATATTTTTTGTCGATTTTCATTCAACAGAATCAAGCTTCTGCTTTAGTCAAATATCGATTTTTTTGAAATTGTTCATTCTATTACCTGCTGCAGTGAGTACTATTGAGTCACTTCAGAGTTCGGCTATGTGATGGACTCTGAAAGTTAGATAAATTTTGCTGAGGCCTAATCGATTTTTGATGGAAATTATTGTTGTAGTGGTAACAGGTAGCTGATTCTGTGAAATTTGAGGTAAGAAGAGTTGTCGTATACCTATTTGAATAAAGTACCCTTTCAAGTTTATACTACAGGTACTTCAGATATAGGCAATATATCAGGCGTTCAAATAGCAGAATACACAGACTCATTGTTATAACATTCAATATTTACTATCTTCGTAGAAATCGTTTGTCGGTGTAAATGAATTTTTGTACCTAAATTGAAAATATGGAATTTTTCCTACTTTTTCTATTGAACATTAAGTTTTATTGCGTTTACTGAATAGAGATTTTGGGCCTAATGAACAATGCGAATTCACCGTCATAACTGTTTAGATCGTTTCGGAGAATTACAGGGACGGGTTCAAGGAAGGGGAGGGGGGACCATTCCCCCCAATATGAACAGTTGGCAAATTTGCAGAGCCATTGCTGAATTTTCGAAACATTAGGAAAATTGTCAAAGCAGTTGGAAAAATTTCAAAGATTTGAAAATTCTCAATGAAGTTGATACAGGTTGATCAGAGTTGGCAATTTTTCAAAGCAGTTGGTAGCTTTTCGAAGCAGTGGGAAAAAGTATGGAAACTTGTGGCAAATGTCAATGGAGTTGGTGTAGGGGCGTGCCCTATATGATCAGAGTTGGCAAATTCTCGAAGCAGTTGCTGAATTTTCGAAGCACTTGACAGACTGCTTCAAAATTTTACCAACTGCTTCGAAAATTTTACAACTTTTTTGAAATTTTACCCACTACTTCAACATTTTTCCAACTGCTCCGAAATTTAATCAACTGATTTGATTTTGTTTGAATGCTTCAAAAATTTACCAACTGCTTCAAAAATTTTGCCAACTCGGTTCAACATTGGGGGAAATCGTCGCCACCCTTACCACCCTCATGGCTCGTCCCTAAATATTCTTTTTTTTTCAATTTTAATTTAGGTTCTGACGAATCACTCCTGAACATTGCTTCGAAATTTTAAGAATTTCTTACATTTTTCCTGGCCAAATCCAGTGAATCAGTTATGAAGAAAAAGTAGGACAGGAACGTGAAAACCGCAAGGCTCTATCTTAAATAACAGCGAGAAACCAGGCTTTCTCACCCAAAATGTGATGCACTGTACATATTTGTAATAAAAGAGAAAAAAAGTTCATTTAATATAAGAGTTCAAATAAATTCTAGGCACCCATTCTCAACTTTCACTTTCATTAAAGGTCTCAATTTCGAGTATTTTTTTAAAGATCGAATTAACTCGAAAACGGCACATCAACGAAACGAACCGACAAAAATTTTTCAGAATAATCGAAATAATATTCAATCAAGTTCAACATAGTGGGTGGAATTTCGTTTACGAAGAATACTAACCCCATCAATGAAGTCTATATCCTGAAAAATATTTCATTCGATAGCATCGAATTTCTTAATCGATTCTCAATCGCCTGATATTTTCAATATGGATTGTTGAATTCAGTGAAAGTTCTCAATTTTCAAGTATTTTTTTAAAGCGATTAACTCGAAAACGGCACATCAATACGAAACGACAAAAAATTTTTCAAATAATCGGAATAATATTCAACAATATGTGGGTGGAATTTCGTTTACGAAGAATACTCACCCCATCAATGAAAGTCTATATCCTGAAAAATATTTCATCGATAGCATCGAATTTCTTATCGATTCTCAATCGCCTGTATATTTCAAGTGAGACGAAATCGAAATAATTCTATTGAAATATAGTCCACAGTTAAAGACTCACTCTGTACAGATAATCTGCTCCCAAAATATTGAAAGTTTGCTTTTTAAGACCCGGTGCATATTTCTTCAACATTGGAGTTTCAAAGATTTTTTCATCATGAGCAGGTAATGAAAATATTATTTTATATACTTACCCATCTTAAGTCAATATGAAATAATGGACCATATTTTCCACTTTTCATTTTTTTACATTGAAAATCTTGAATGACAATGGAATCACCTGACATAATTCAAAGGAATTTCAGAAATACCATTTTTACAAGAAATATGTTCACAGCTCAAAATCAAGGCTGTGTTTATAACGATATATTTATGATTCAAAACATTTTTTCATTATTACCAATAACTTAATCAAAACAAACATCACAGTATCATCATTTCGTGAAATACGTTATATTGACGATGTGAAAGGACTTCAAATCATCTATCAACTGATGGAGTTCAATTATTAATATAAAGTAGGTATATTCCTTCGTCTCTGGAAGTCATAAAGTAATTCAAACCTCAATAATTCCAATTCCTATTCTACTGTACAAAAACAGAATCATTAAATAAAATCTTAACATCCTTTGCCAATGGCGACGAGAGAAATAGGTGCATTCGAAGTACGAAGATTTTATCAGAAATTCAAGAACTTCTGGTTACTTTGGGTTAGATTATGTAACCGTATTATCACTAACAATTGAACAATATACTCGAGAAGCATATATCAATAATAAGTACCGTTTTTTTCAATCGCAGTGCATGAAAACATCACATAGGATTTGTTATATGATGATCAGTGATCTGATATTTCGCTTTGTTGACCTAGTGGTTCGGAGGATAGCAAATTTATTCAACTGTAATTCCTGATGCTTTCGGAAATGTTGAGCATATTCGAACGAGTAGAATACATCGTGGACCTGGACATGTAGTCGATATGAGTGCACTTTCCTTTGACTTTTTGGGACTTGGGTAATCTTCACCAGAACACTCATCATTTATCTTTTTCCTCTTCATCACACTTTTATGTTCCTGAATGCATCGACATTAGATATTGTGGCACAATGATTTTCCTGTTGATTTAACTCCTCATGATTAGGATGATGCTTTCGGAGATGTCTGGTCAAAAAACCACGGTTAGAGTATTCTTTACTGCACTTTGGACAAAGAAGAGTAATATTTTTTTGTTTCTAAGATGTTCGAATAAAAGTGTTCCTCATCATATATTTTCCGTTTATCTAGGGTTTCTATTTCACTTCAGTTTTTGATTGAATAATTCTTCACTTATTTCTTGCTGAGGAGGATTCTTTCTGTTGAATCAGAGGTGTTGTGAATTTCTAAATGTCTCATCATGTTCCACTTATTAGAATATTCTTTACCGCACTGTGGACATCGTACAGATTTATTCTGCGTTTTCGAGATCTTTGAAGTTACTTGAATGTCATCTTCGATCGGATTAATATTTACCGCTTCGTAAGGTACTGAACTTTTCTTCATAACAGGAGTTTCTTTATACACTTCAGTTCTAAGATGCATAAATTTTTCGCTCGGTTCTTGATGAGCAGAATTTGTTTCCTTTGAATCAGTCGCTTGATGGATTCGAAAATGTCTCATCATATTTCCTAAGCTCGAATATACTTTGCGGTACAGCAAACATGATACAGTAGGTTTTTTGTTGATATTGGAATCCATCATTGAAATTTGTCCGTTATCATCAGCTTGATTATTTTTTCTTGCCGTATCTTTGAATATCTACGTTGAGTCTCATCGTCAGTCTGATAATAATAATTTTAAACTTTATCACCAAAAATCATCGAATACAATGAAGTTGGGAGAGTCAAGAAAAGAAAAACAAAAATACATAACAGTGCTTCGTGTAAGTTTACATATTCCTGACAAAAATCAAAAACACTGTAGGGTTCATGTTGTATTAAAAGTTTGTGAATCTCCCTGCGAAAATTCTTAAATTTGTCAATCTCTATTCGTCTTGGAAGTGCATTGTACAATTGATACACATATAAGTACATGATTTTTCGATGGAAGAGAGTTTATGCTGAGGATAAATAAAATAATCATTCCTTGTATTATATGAACGGGTCTTTCCGAACTTTGCGAAGTATTGCGGTTGTTTGTACACAAATTGTAGGCATTTGAATATATAGATGGCAGGTAAAGTTAGTATATTATTTTTTTTATACACCTCTAAAGTCTCTCGATACTTCATCTTAAATATACTTCTTATAGTGAATTTCTGTATTCTAAATATTGTTAAAGCGTTGGGCTATTTCCCCAGACATAACGCCATAACTTAAAAGAGACGGA
>CM024245.1:30080702-30200337 GCA_013421045.1 Propylea japonica | reverse complement strand
AAGCTACGAGAAAGCATTAGTTCGCTAGAGCGACTAGTGTAATATTCTTCATCTACTTTCCATAAACATGGATTTTCCCTTACGCTTTCAATTAAACGTTCCATTTTTGAGGTTAGAAAAATTCCACCGTGTCTACTGCCTGAAACTGAGTTCAATTTCGTGGCGCGGGGGGTTACGTAAGGTGGGAGGTGGGATATATTCTGAAATATCGCTCGAAAAGCATATCTTTGCAGATGCTTAATATAGTCGCCGGATATATATATATTATAGCACTAATGCGCGGTGTTACATGTTATTTCATTTGAAGCGATTTTTATGTATATGTGAGCTATAATATATATATTATATTATCGCTCGTAGTCCGCACCCCGCTTTATAGCTACAATTACACATAGAAATTAGTCGAGGCGCAAGCCGAGACTTAGCAACACAGAGTCCAGGAATATGCTTTTCCTACTAGGTAAACATACTATTTTTCCTCAAATCGTTTAAAAATTCGACAGATATTGATTGATTTAAAAAAAACGCGATAATTTTATTCCCAAATAAATGGTGCTTTGAAATTCCTAATAAAATTACTTGGGTTAGGTACTATGGAAACGTATTGAGGTTGAATTGTCAAACTTGACAACTGTACGGAAATATCATTTCCTTACAGTAAGGAAATGACTTTCCTTACAGTAAGGAAGTCCTGACTTTTTTCTTCAAAAAATTTTGACAGGAATGTCAAAATTTCCTAACGATTTGCGGAAGAACTATTCATTTCATAAAAATGCAATACTTTTTTATCGAGGGTGTATTATTTTCTTTGATTTCAAATTAATTTCGAAACGATGTTTGGGGTTATACCGCTCACCTGAGCGCCAATACCACTTAGGTAATGACTATAATTCTTTTATTGTTGTAGATAGGCTGGCAAAGTAAAAATCAAGACCAAATAAAATAAATCATACAGGAGAAAATGTTGTTCAAGAAAGTTCTTCAGAGAGTGAAGATGTAGGGGACCTTTGCGAATACGATGTGATGACGAAATTTATGTGGATAATGAGAATTATAACAATGTATTATATGCGAAAATTGTGAGAAAAATAATGAGTTGTGGTATCGCTGCACAATCTGCGGACTATGCGCTTATTCTTTATGTTCAGGGAGGGATTCGGCAAAAGGATACGTTTGTGATTTATGCCTCCAAAGATAATACCTATCACTTTCTCTAATTTGTCTTAACTTCGAAGAATTAACCTTAATTTATAAATAATTAAGTCTTATTTGTGATTCTATACTCAACTTCTCAATACGGCTTCAATTAAAATATATTTTACTTGTTATATTCCAAAAAAACATGTTTGAGCGTCATTACCCCCCGGCCTGAGCGGCATTACCCAAAATCAGGGCAATGCCGCGCAAACGTATTTTTTATTATTTTTATTTTTCCTATTACTAGTAGGTTGAAGATATATGTTTTTGTTTCTTGAATTTTTGATTCCTTGATAATTCAAGACTTCGTTAGTTTTATCTGTTTTGATTTATGATAAATATTTTATAAAATATACCATGTTTTCCTTAGGTGAACGCCGTTCCCCCTCCTTACCCTAAGTATACCATCTAAGGGATATTTTTGTCAGGAAATTCTGAGATAGTAAGGGTTATCGTATGGTTTCATTAATGAAAAAACAATGCTCTTTATGAAGCCTTCAGGATCAACAAAGTTGCTGAAATCGAAAACAATCACTAATTACATCCCAATAAATAAAGAGTAGGAAGTTTGAGGCTGATACATTACAAACCAAGGATACATAACAAGAAAAACAGGAAAAGAATGAAACGGAACGAAATGAATTTCCATGAAAAGTTATTTACTAAAGGAAACCTCTGTGAAAATGTTCTGACTTGAGGTCAGAGTGACGAAAAAATCATTTCACTCACACTCACAGAACCATTGATCTCAATCTGCACATGGTGGTTACGTCCAGCCTAACCTTTTTTGCGAACACGATTATTTCAGAAAAAAATAACTTGAAATTTTGAGGGTATGCTCAGGATTTGAAAATAAAAATGGAATGCATAAATAATAATGAAATGAACCAATTCATCTTAGGATTTTTCGAATCTGAGTTCTCAATTTCCTGACGAGAACAAAGCACTAAGGCCACTCGCAGACCAAAACGACACGACCGCGACGAGACAGCAATTTCCAATCGCGCGAGGTCGCGCACCTTATTTTGAAAAGGAGCTCGCACCACCGAGGTCGGCATCTGACAGGTATCGTCGCGGTCGCGTCGCTGTCTCTATCTCGGTGTGCGAGCTCCTATTCAAAACAAGGTGCTCGACCTCTCGGCGATTGGAAATTGCTGTCTCGTCGCGGTCGCGTCGTTTGGGTCGGCGAGCGGCCTAAAATTTTGACCTGTATGTCTAGGAAATTTTCACTGCAAGTTCACATGGAAAATTTATTATTGTTAGCGTTCGCAGATTTGTAATTATATTTCTTCTGAAACTAGGAATTTTATTGAAATCATGAATATCTGTACTGAATCATACTAATGAAAATCAGTTATTTTTTATTGTCGTTTTCGGGTAACCTTTATCGAGTTACAATACAAAATTCTGAATAGCTGTATGAGATTTTTTTACAAAAAATTGATTTCAACTAAACAAGTCGAAAACATTTTTGAAAAGGTTGATCTGCTGAAATATGGAATATGAGTAGATTCAAAAGTTTTCCACCACTGATTTTTTTTCGTGGCTTCAGCGAGAAGTGAATAATATGAATGTATTCGTAGAACAACGCTAAACGAAATGAGAGAACCTTGTATCCACAAAAATGGGGAAACTAATTTCTTTTCGAATAAAAACTTGCTTCAAAAGGTCTTTTCTTCGATTAAATGAAAAATTATCCGAATAATCGTTTGCGATTTATTAACTATTTATGGGCAAACTGAAAGAATTATTGATTTATTGGCTATAAAGAATACATCTATTGTGAATATCTCGTGTGAACCAAACATCATTTTAGGACTTGAAGATAATCAGAAATGGTTGTTCAATGGTCATTTGTCGGATCACTCTCTCTGAATTAGGTATTTGTCTCCTGTCAGGTTAGACACAGTTTTTAACGATAAAAACCTACCCTTCAAATTATTGAAACCACTTGAATGATAATCAACAGAAAAGAATATTTTATGAATATTGTTTTCAGAAAAACTCAAAGCTATAACAATCTCTTGCAAAATTTTTTTTAAAACGATTCAGTGTTTAGCCGAAAATATCGAAATAAAGATTTCAAGCGTTCCAGAACAATTTTCGTTTTTGATCCGATTTTATATGTATGAAATGCATAGTTATTCATAAAAAAGTGAATTAACACTATTAACTCGTCGTATACAAAATTTTGTTGGGACTGGGTAACGATCTGCTCGGTACCGCGGATTAATCAGGCCTCAATCTGCCTACTCCTGACTAACCCGGGATAATAACACCATACTCTAGCTAGGCCTCAATCTGCCCTGTCTGTAGATCGACAAAACACGTTATTTCCTAATTTAGGGAAGACCGTCTGTAGATATATCCCGTCCGCCGTAGCCATCTATTGGCTACTGTCCGTAGTGCTGAGACTGGTGCTTGGTGGCGCTCTCTGTGGGGGATAGAGTCAACCTGGTTGGCAGCGCCAATGCAGTGACCTGCAATCTGTTAGTCGCCACAGTACCCCCTTGCTAGTGATCAACGATACCCATTGAATTACAACCCAGCCTGGAAGCGCTCGGGAAAACGAACTTGCCGACCTGATCTGGTCGTGTAAGTTCGTCGTGCTGCTGGCGCTTGCGTTGCTGCTTCTGGTTCTGCTGCTGCAGGTGGGATAGGTTGTTGGGCCGGAGGCGAGTTTTCGCCTGGCAAAAATAGAAGAATTCCTTCGTCGTCGTCGGCCACGTGCGGATTTACAGCGTCCTCCGGTGAATTTTCGTTGACCACGATGTAGGCTGGTTTCAGCCTGTCGATTGAGACCGGGACGTTGGTACCGTGAATTCGGAGGGTGTAGTGTTTTTCGGCTCGAGAAACCACCTCGAATGGTCCGTCGTAGGGGTGCTGGAGCGGACGCCGAACGGCGTCGTGCCTTACAAAAACGTGGGATGCGGTGGCGAGATCTTTGAAGACGAAAATCTTTCGCTCACCGTGCCTGGTGCCGCTCACGGGTCGGAGCGCCTGAAAGTGCTGGCGCAGGTCGCGAACGAAATCGTCGGAGTTATCCAGGTTCATGGTAGACGATGAAACCAGGAACTCGCCAGGAAGACGGAGTGGTTCTCCGTATATCATTTCAGCAGCAGTGGATTGGATATCTTCTTTCCAAGCGGCACGGATCCCCAGTAGTGCAGTGGGTAGTGTGTGAACCCACGTGTCGGAATCCAAACATTTGATGGAAGCTTTGAGCTGACGGTGGAGTCGTTCGACCATTCCGTTGGCGGCCGGGTGGTATGCTGTGGTTCTCAGGTGATCCGTCCCCAGTAACTTGTTCAAGCAGCGAAATAGGTAGGACTCGAATTGACGTCCTTGGTCTGTAGTTACCCGCAGCGGGACGCCAAACCTGGCAACCCAGTTAGCGTAAAATGCTCGGGCGACATTTCTGCTGTCTGGTCTTGGAGCGGTATCGCTTCTGGCCATCGAGAAAATCGATCAACACAGGTGAGGCAATACCGATATCCGTTGGAAAATGGCATCACGACCAGGTCGATGTGTACATGTTCGAAACGTCTCGACGGCGGTGTAAAGTTACCTATCGGAGACGAAACATGTCGTGACACTTTTGACCGCTGGCACTGAATGCAGACTTGGGACCACGCTCGACAATCTTTGGAGATGGAGGGCCAGACATATTTTGCTTCATCAGCTTTGTGGTGGCCTTGGCACCTGGATGGGACAAACCGTGGATGGCGTCAAAAGCTGGTTTCCGGAATGGAGCTGTCAGGAAGGGTCGTGCTTTGGTGGTGGATATATCACAGAAGACGGCAGCGTTGGATCCAGGTATCGTGACTTGGCGTAAAAGTAAGCCAGATTATTGCTTCTGGCGGAACTCTTGGAGCTCTGGGTCACATTGTTGGGATGCTGCGAGGGCCTCGAAATCGAGTGGTGCTGTGATCTCGTCCACCCTAGAAAGGGCATCTGCGACGACGTTTTCCCTCCCGGATATATGCCGGATATCTGTGGTGAACTGCCCGATGAAGTCCAGGTGGCGGTAGCGGCGTGGGGAGCATTGATCGGACTTCTGACTGAAGGCGAAGGTTAGCGGTTTATGATCAGTTAAAATGAAGAAATGACGTCCTTCAACCATGTGTCGGAAGTACTTGACCGACTTGTAGATGGCCAGGAGTTCCCGATCGTAGGCGCTGTACTTGCACTCAGCGCCAGCCAGCTTCTTCGAGAAAAAACCGAGTGGTTCCCACTCGTTGCCAACCCGTTGGTGTAGTGCGGCTCCAATGGTGTGGTCCGATGCATCACAAACTAAGGAAACCTCGGCGCCAAGTTTGGGGTGTGCCAGAAGTGTCGCTTTCGCAAGTTCTTCCTTGCAGGCGGCGAATGCGGCATCAGCGAGGTCGTTCCAATTCACTGGTGTCTTCTTTTTTATGTTTCCCTGGAGCAGGTCATTGAGTGGCGCCTGGGTCTTAGCCGTCCCGGGCATGAAACGCCTGTAGAAGTTCAACATGCCCAGGAACTGACGGAGATCTTTTGCTGTTGCTGGTTAGGATATTCGCGGATGGCAGCGACTTTCTCGGGGAGTGGTTTTGTTCCATCACCGGATACTAGGTACCCCAAGAACTTAACTTCCTTAGCGCCAAAGCAACATTTCGCAGAATTGACGACAATTCCGTACTGCTGAAGACGTTCGAAAAGGATGCGAAGATGTTCGTGATGCTCTTCTTCGGACGAGGAGGCCACAAGTAGGTCGTCAATATACATAGACGAAGTCGAGTCCCGGTAACCTCGTCGATAAACCGTTGGAATGTTTGGGCGGCGTTTCGTAGTCCAAAACTCATTGCCGGGAATTCGAACAATCCGAACGGAGTGGTGATGGCTGTTTTCTCCACGTCTTCAGGGGCCACCGGGATATGATGGTACGCTCGTACCAGGTCAATGGTGGAAAAAATTGACTTTCCACGGAGTGTTTGGGCGAAGTCTTGAATGTGGCGTACTGGATATCGGTCCGGTAGGGTGCGTGCGTTTAGTCCCCGGTAGTCTCCGCAAGGACGCCATTCGTCTCCCTTCTTTGGGCACCATGTGGAGGGGCGAAGCCCAACTGCTCTTCGATGGCCGACAAATACCCAATTTTAGCATGGACTCGAATTCCTTCCTAGCGGCGAGGTAGCGGTCCGCGGCTAGGCGACGTGGCTTCTGGGAGACGGGTTGTCCTGGTGTGGTGTTGATGTGATGCACTGTCCGGTGTTTTGCATCAGCTGCTTTGCAAGCGCCATCGGGGCGCGTCAGCTCAGGGAACTGCTGAAGCAACGCGTGATAGCGGGTATCACCCGCGGATGTCCGAATACCGGCGATTGTCGCGCACTTGGAGTCCCGTCCTGTAACACTGAGACTCGTGGATCGGTCAAGTAAGCGTCCATTGCGCAGATCCACGAGGAGGTCGTAATGGGTCAAAAAATCTACCCCGATGATGGCCTTGGACACGTCCGCGATGACGAAATTCCACGCAAAATCGCGGCGGAGACCGAGGTTCAGTGTTAGTGGAATTGAGCCATAAGTATCGATCGCACTACCGTTAGCCGCGGTTAGCTCGTACCCGGTTTTCACCTGTCGGCCTTTCACTAGACGTCGCGGAAATACGCACAAGTAAGCGCCGGTATCGATCAAGAAGTCTACTCCACTGCTTCGGTCCGTCAAAAACAAGCGGCGTGTGTTGGGGCAGCTGTCGCCCGCCGCGTTCAGCGACTGCCCTTGCCGTTTTCCTGATTCGCGTTCTCTGGGCCACCGTAGGTGCACGGTTTTTCACACTTATGCGCCTTGGCCCCGAACCGATGGTGGTAAAAGCACATACCACCGTACCGAGATCGGGAACGCGAGCGACGACGCGGTGAGGAACCCTCTGGTTTTGCAATCGACTGCGCCATTCCGCCCGTAGCTCCTTCAACTCTTGGCTTTGTTGGTCCAAGCGCACTGTCAACTTCTCTATCACCTCACATAACAGGGCCCTGGTACGGTCGTCCATGGTGACGTTGGGTTGGGCGGCAATGCTGGCGCGAGCAAGTGGTATTAGGGCATCTTGGCGATGGGAGTTGCGAACAAATCGTCCCTGTCACTCATAAAGTTGACGTAGATCACGTCGGGGTCACCAATGTTGGGACTGGGTGACGACTTGCTCGGTACCGCGGATTAATCAGGCCTCAATCTGCCTACTCCTGACTAACCCGGAATAATAACACCATACTCTAGCTAGGCCTCAATCTGCCCTGTCTGTAGATCGACAAAACACGTTATTTCCTAATTTAGGGAAGACCGTCTGTAGATATATCCCGTCCGCCGTAGCCATCTATTGGCTACTGTCCGTAGTGCTGAGACTGGTGCTTGGTGGCGCTCTCTGTGGGGGGTAGAGTCAACCTGGTTGGCAGCGCCAATGCAGTGACCTGCAATCTGTTAGTCGCCACAATTTTATCCAATTGTGAAGAAAATTTAGAAATATTCGCCACTGGCCCATGCTCATTCCCTGAAATTTTCATGAAAATCCATGCAGGCGTTCAAGAGTTGTGCCAATTGAAAATTCTGTAGAAATACATAAAACATCCTTGTAATATATGATATGCGCATGATTAAAATATCGACTAGGTATTAGGTTCAAACATATGTATATTCATATAGTCTTGAGATGGTATTCGAAATTAAATGTATTCGGGAGCAATAAGAATTAAAAACGAATTAATTTGGATAATTAAATCTGTACATAAGTTCATGTTGTTTTACTATGGACATGACAATAATCTGGCGACGAGGATTATGGTAAAATTAGTTGGATTGCTTATTTCGGCTTATGAATATTTGAAAAAGTATGTCGAATGCAGATGGTGCTGCAAGTTACAGAGGAAAAAGTCCATTCAGTGAAGTGAGAGTGAGTTGGGTGTACGAGCTTAATAAACAAGAATTAATTGAAAAACTAAAAACGTATAACGTCACTGTGAGTGAAACTGATAGTGTTGATAACTTACGAAAAACGCTAGTCAAAAAACTTCGTGGAAAAAACGAAACTTTCACAAAGAAAGAACGATATCGGTGCGACATGTCTGACTTCAATAAAATAAGTTTTACCCTAAACAAAGATAATTGGGAAGTTTTTGTCGAAAGACTAGAATTAGTTTTCGAGTGTCAGTGTATTCCGCCGGAAAGACAAAGTGCAGAACTATTAACAAGAGTTTGTCAAGAGACTTTCATGTTGTTTCGCAATTTAACGTCACCAAAAAAGGCCAAAGATCTTTCCTACTCTGAATTAGTTAATATCATGAACTCTCATCTTCATCCAAAGCATTCAGAAATTTCTGAAAGAAAATAAATTCTACGCTACGAAACAATTACCTTCGGAATCGATACACGCATTCTTACAAAATTGAAAGAAAGATCTTTTTATTGTAATTTCAAGGACCTTGATATTGCTCTTCGTGATCAATTTGTATTTGGACTTATAAATCACGAAACAAAAGTGGAATTATTTCGTCAAGAAAATTTAACATTTCAAAGTGCGGTGAAGATAGCGGAGGATCGAGAAGCAGCTATAAAAAATTCCTTATCAATGAAGCCCGCAGATGCTGTGTCTGAAGATACAATTTTTTACATGAATAATAATAGTAAGGCTGGTTCAAAATATTCCAATCATCAACAATACAGAGGAAGGGGAAGCGGAAAGCAGAAGGAAAATTCAAATCTTCGCAACCAACTACGCAGCCGCGGCTTCCACTTCCAGAGACCAGAGCCAGAAACTCATCAGAGACAATAGACAAAGACAACACGATAACAAGAGCAGTAACTACGGACGAGAAGACAGAAACGGAAGACGAAGGTCGAATGTGTCAAACACTCAGGTACATATAACCTCAAAAACGCGTAATAATAATAAATGTTTTTGTTGTGGTGGATTTAATCATTTCGCAAGAGACTGTAAATTTAGGTGGAAAACTTGTAATTATTGTAGTGTAAAAGGTCATATTGATAGAGCATGTCTGAAAAAACAAAACGAAATTAATTTAGTCAATGACAACTTATTAGAAAATGAAGATTTGGATAGTTCTGATTTAGATTTTTATTATATGCAGCAAAACGATTTTACTGAATTTCAGGTAAACAATATTGTGGTAGAACCTCATAGTTTGAAATTAATTATTGATAATAATCAGGTAGAATTGGAAGTTGATACAGGTTCACATGTTACTGTGTTTTCAGAAAAAACTGTAGCTAATTATTTTGCAGCTAAGAAAGTCCACAAGGCAGATATTTCATTGTCCAGCTATGACAGAACAAAGTTAAATGTAATGGGTATGTTGACCGATCTTAAGGTGCATTTCGAAGGGGTTGAAGCAAAATTGAAGGCTTACGTTTTGGCAGGTAACGGGAAAAATTTAATAGGAAGGCAATGGCTTCAAGCCTTGGGTATGTGGCCGATAACTTTTAAACCTCAGTTTGCGTTGAATTGCTTGATTGATCATAACAGTATTATTTCACATTTTAAATCAAAATATCCCCAATTGTTCGACAACAGTCCAGGTAAATATAAAGGTAAATCTATTAAACTAACTTTCAAAAAAGATTATCAACCAATTCAATGTAAACCTTATCATGTCCCTTTCGCTTTGAAAGACAAAGTAGATGCTGAAATCGATCGTTTAGTAAGAATAGGTAATTTGGAACAAGTTGAGGTGAGTGAATGGGCTACTCCAGTAGTTCCTGTGGTGAAAGGAGAAGGTGTTCGTTTATGCGGAAATTTTAAATTAACAGTGAATCCTCAATAATTGTTAAAAGATATCCATTACCCTTAAAAGAAAAAGTGTTTCAGACGTTACAGGTTGGAAACAAATGGTCCCAAATTGATTTAAAACATGCATTTATGCAATTTGAAGTTGCTGAAGATTGTAGAGATCCATTGACAATAATCACACAAAAGGTTTGTTCAGGTACAAAAAATTGCCAGAGGGTGTAGCCTCCAGCCCAGCAGAATGTCAAGATATTGTTACTGAAATTTTGAAAGGTATTCCGAATATTGAAATTTACATAGATAATATTTATTGCACAGGAAAGAATGATTCAGAGCATCTCGATAATTTAGAAAAAATATTTTATAAGTTGAATGAAGCAGGACTTAAAGTAAACGAATCAAAATGTGAATTTTCAGATCTGAAATAGAGATATTAGGATTCAAATTGGACAAAAAAGGTATATCACCATCTCCTAGTAGAATTCATTCAATTGTGAATATGCCTTCTCCAAAAACTAAAAAAGAACTTCAAGCATTTTTAGGGTTAGTAAATTTTTACGAGTCATTTTTGTATAAGCGAGCTGATGAACTAAAGGTGTTGTACGATGTTTTTGAAAGCAAGCAAATTTATTGGAATTCTAATTGTGATGAAGCAGTAAATTGGGTAAAGAAAGAATTAGCATCGGATAAAGTTTTGGTTCCATATCAGCAAGATATTACTTTAGTATTGGCTACAGACGCGAGTTATTCAGGGTTGTCAGCTATTTTGTCTCACAGATTTTCAGACGGTACAGAGAGACCAATTGCTTTTGCTTCTAAATTAATACCTCATAATGAATTGCATAGATCTATTCTAGATAAAGAGGCAGCAGCTATAATTTTCGGGTTTAGAAAATTTTATCATTATATTGTTGGTAATGAAATTATTCTTAAAACTGATAATCAACCTTTGAAGTATATATTTGGCAATTCGAAAAAATTGAATGTTACAGTTCAGAATAGGTTATTAAGATGGATATATTTTTATCGGGTTTCAAATACAAAATTGAATTGATTTCATCATCTAAAAACAGTAATTGTGATGCACTTTCCAGGTTAGCAGTACGGGATAAGATGGCTGTGTTTGATTCTGAATTAAATGTTATGAACTTTATCGGAAATGAAAGTAATTTGATTGATCTAAATTTGATTAAGCAAGAAACAAAAAAAGATAAGGTTTTATGTGATGTAAAAAGAAAATTAATGTTTGGATGGGTAGAAAATTCGAATGATATGTCTTTGGAAGAGAAAATGTATTTCGATAAGAAAACTGAATTAAGTATTGAGAATGAATGTCTTGTTCGAGGTTCTAGATTAATAATACCAAAAGTATTACGAAAAACTTTATTGAAATCACTTCACCAGTCTCATTTTGGTATTGTTAGAATGAAACAAGTAGCTCGTTCGTTTTTTTGGTGGCCGGGTTTGGACGATGATATAGAAAAATTAGCAAATAGTTGTGAGTTATGTGTGAAAATAGAAAACAAAATAACAAAATTAGTACTTTTCAATGGCCATTTCCATCTAACCCATGGTCCAGGTTACCACTGATTTTTTAGGACCTATTCAAGGAAATATGTTTTTAGTCATAGTTGATGCACATAGTAAATGGCCTGAAGCTATAAATATGAAAAATAACACCTCAGCTAGTAAATTGATTGAAGTTTTTGATTCTATTTTTGCAAGGTTTTGGATTATGTGATCATTTAGTCTCAGACAATGGTCCACAATTTGCAAGTGAAGAGTTTAATAATTTTTGAAATCGTTAGGTATACGGCACACATATTCTCCACCCTATCACCCAGCAAACTAATGGAGCAGCAGAAAATTTTGTGGGTACATTTAAAATAAGGTTTTGAAAATTACAGGAGAGGGTAAGTCATTAAATTTCGCAGTGAATTCATTTTTGTTTGATTATCGTACAACGAAGCATTCCACAACGGGAAAGTGTGACGTTGCTCCGTCTCTACCAAACTGCGTTGCCATCGTTTACCTTCGGAAGTAGAGGTCTCGGGCGCCACCTCTAGTTTAAAGTGTTGAGGACACTAGGGTACCCATAGGCGGTGTCCTATGGGGTCCGGGAGCTACTAGCCAGAGAAGGTTATGTCCAGGGGTCAGTTGTTTGTACCTAACTAAATATTCCCTAACTCTGAAAAATACTCAAATATTCCTTAGGAGAAAACACACAATTATAATAACATCTTTATTCGGTAAACGGTAAATAACGGCAGTCATCAAAATAAACCATAATATCATAAATACAATGTGAGGAAAACAGGTGAGCGGGCGGTGAGAAGGTTGAAGCGGGATGTAACATGCAGCATTATATCGGCGGTGAGAGCTCTCAGAAAAATAAGCAATAGAATACATACAAGCGGTATTAAAAAACGGTAAAGATAGTCGAATGAAGGTGCAAGCGGAAAATTAATCAAGCAGTGGTAAGTAACGGTACGGTAGCGAAGGTTCTAACATGAGCAAGTTCCTAACAAACAAATTCCCAAAAATGACATCCTTATTTACTGGCATACCTCGGTTCACATCTACAGGCTATATTAACAACAATCGGTTTTACGGACAGGCGGTAAAGTAAATTAGTGCGGTACCAGGGAAAGCATATGCGCCGTTTCAAGCTAGCATACACCCACCCTAATGCTCTGAACCACGAGGCCCATGCACGCCTTTTGAAGCTAGGGCATGCACCTCGATATTCCGGAGCGGCACACGGTGGGGGAGGATAAAGGGAGGCATTTACAAGACTGCATATGTGCCGTTTCAAGCTAACATACGCGTTCTTGCACATCAGAACTCCGGGATATCATGCAGGCCGTTTCAAGCTACTACACAACCTCCGGGGGCTCAAATGATGCCAGAAGGGTACAACAAGACGGTGTATGGGCCGTTTCAAGCTAACATACAACCTCTTGAAGGTTCAGAATTTCAGGGCGTCATGCAGGCCGTTTCAAGCTACTACACAACCCCCAGAAACTCGGACGGTGGCGGAAGGGCATAACAAGACAGTGTATGTGCCGTTTCAAGCTAACATACACCCTCTTGCCAATTCGGAATTGCAGGGCATCATGCAGGCCGTTTCAAGCTACTACACAACCCCCTGAAATTCGAACGGTGTCGGAAGGGCACAACAAGACAGTGTATGTGCCGTTTCAAGCTAACATACACCCTCTTGTCGACTCAGAGTTTCAGAACTTCATGCAGGCCTTTTGAAGCTACTACACAACGTCCAGGAACTCGAGTAACACTAGAGAGGATAATACAAGACAATATATGCGCCGTTTCAAGCTAGCATACACCATCTCGCAATCTCGGAATTCTCACAAGTCATGCAGGCCGTTTGAAGCTACTACACAACCTCTGCGAATTCGAGCGGCGGAAGGACGGGAAAATACAACAGGAGAAATACAATATTATATCAAAGCCAGCAAATAAGAATTAAAACAATCATACCTAAACTGAACTTGCCCCTGCAGAACCCTCTGGTGGCACTTACTTCTGGACGGACTGGTCGGCTAGTACTTCTGGAGTAGTGGTCAGGAAGTTATGTTTAATTCGACTGATTTATTCAGCGGAAAATCCCGCATTTTAAACCTTTTGGACACGTGTGGCCGGTAACAGTTGACTCCGCCCCACGTGTGCGGTATCGAGAAATCGCGATCTAATTTGCCGTACATCTTCAGCGCGGAGATAACAATTCCCGATTTCCGTCAACTTGAATTGAACGAAACCAAATAATGATAGAAATTATTTTGCTTCGTTACATCCCCCTCCTTCTTCGGGTAGAAAAGAGGAAGCTAAGCTTTCTCTTTTCTTACAGTTACAGTTCTGAAACAAACTTTACTAATTAACAAAAGAAATAACAAAGAAAAATTAAATTTAACCACTTATTTGTCCATATTCTACACTGGGGTCACTAACGTGGTCACTCTCGGAAGGTCACACTGGACTCCTCGGGGCGGCGATTTTGGACGGTGTTTTGGCTGGAGGTTTTTGGTCGGCACTCGCATCGGTCGGAGCGAACTCCCACTCGTCCACACCGGGAACAAAACAGGCGGAACGGTGCGGTACATTTGCGGCGGTCATGTCCGGGATATCCACATCGCCAGCACAACTCATATTCACCTACCGGCAGGTAGATGGGCTCTTGTACTTGGACTCTGGAACTCCTGGCTCTGCGTGATGCGAGTCTCTTTTCAGACCAGCGGTGGATTTTCGGCATTGCTTCCACATAAGAAAGATCATTTTGTTCATTCCACGGTTTTAAATCTTTCACGTGAATCTGTTTGACCAATCTTCCTTTCTCATCACGGAAATCATTAACTACTGGTGAATTCATTCGGTATACAGTATATGGTCCGGAAAATTTGGGGGCCAGCTTAGCCATGAAATCGTCGATAGCTCTAGAAAGATGGTGTTCCCACTTCATTACATTGTCACCAACATGACACCTTCAGTTCTACGACAAAAGTTTACATTTCGACATAATAATATAATTCCTGCAAACATTACGGTCGGTCGGTACGGTTTTGAAAGGTTTCTGGTGTGGATAGGTACGTTCGGTTTTAACGGAACTGTGCGGTATCAGCTGGGCTGGCGGATTCGGCGGAGACTGACCACTCTCGATGAACCTGAATAACCTTTTTCGCTTTTCCTCGACGGTTCCCTTTCGGTTTAAATGAAACTTGTCCAATTCTACGTCCAGTTCCTCCTTTGTCAACTGGTAAATCCAACTGGTACGTAGATCGCTGTTAACGGTATTCGGTACAGTTTCGGTGTCCCTTTTCATATAATTAGTTTGACGCTGCAAACTATCGGAGTCGGACTATTCGGTACTTAAAGTTTGTCGGTGTTCTTGGTCGCTGGCATCTGACGTTGACCCTTCTTCCAAAATAATCTGACGGTAACTGCTTCCCTACAGTTCACGGTACACTAACGGTTTCGGATTCGGCCAAACAAGTGTCAACCTTCTTCCAAGAACTTTGACAGTTTTCGATATTCCATCGATGTCGGCTCAATACTGCAATGATGCTGGATCAATACGGTCCCCTTCGGTCTGCCAAGTTGCTTCGTATATCCATACCCCCAACTTCCAAAAGGCATTCAGGAAGGGCTCGGACCCCCTCCAACGTCATGCTCACTAAAACAAAATCCGGTACCAAGTGAAGCCACGACAAACGTCTTACCATCCCAGGCAGACGCCCTTTTGGCGGAATATATCAGGAATACGAAGTGTGACAGGATCCTAGAACTAGTATTCTCGATCCTCATAATAATTCCGGTATGCAGTCTCTCGCCACTGTCACCATTTAGACATTCTTCAAGTATCTCCATCAAACTCCTTGAATCGGTTGAAAACATCTCCTGGGGTTCATCACGAAGTGGTTTGGTGATCAGTCAGTACCTATAAACATACGGTATATGGGGCGGTAAACGGGGTTTCGGGCGGTAAAGGGTTCGGGCGGTCGGTAGGAAATACGGTCGGTCGGTAAGAAATACGGTCGGTCGGTAAAAGATACGGTCGGTCGGTAATGGTTTATACTCACTCCGCTTGTGGCTTTTGTACTCGTCCTGTATTGTTGCTGCGGTGGTACTCTCACGGGGTTCCTTACTCCAATAAGGCTCTCCTCTCTCTCACCCTGTCGTGGTAACGTCTCGGTGAATTCGGCAACATTCCTCCAACAATGGTTCTCCCAATAACGGTCTTCCAACAACGGTCGCTGCTCAACAATGATCCATTTCCTCGTCCTGTCATTGCAACGTCTTCAAACAACGGTCCCTGCTCGGGCGCCATTTTGTGACGTTGCTCCGTCTCTACCAAACTGCGTTGCCATCGTTTACCTTCGGAAGTAGAGGTCTCGGGCGCCACCTCTAGTTTAAAGTGTTGAGGACACTAGGGTACCCATAGGCGGTGTCCTATGGGGTCCGGGAGCTACTAGCCAGAGAAGGTTATGTCCAGGGGTCAGTTGTTTGTACCTAACTAAATATTCCCTAACTCTGAAAAATACTCAAATATTCCTTAGGAGAAGAAAACACACAATTATAATAACATCTTTATTCGGTAAACGGTAAATAACGGCAGTCATCAAAATAAACCATAATCATAAATACAATGTGAGGAAAACAGGTGAGCGGGCGGTGAGAAGGTTGAAGCGGGATGTAACATGCAGCATTATATCGGCGGTGAGAGCTCTCAGAAAAATAAGCAATAGAATACATACAAGCGGTATTAAAAAACGGTAAAGATAGTCGAATGAAGGTGCAAGCGGAAAATTAATCAAGCAGTGGTAAGTAACGGTACGGTAGCGAAGGTTCTAACATGAGCAAGTTCCTAACAAACAAATTCCCAAAATGACATCCTTATTTACTGGCATACCTCGGTTCACATCTACAGGCTATATTAACAACAATCGGTTTTACGGACAGGCGGTAAAGGAAATTAGTGCGGTACCAGGGAAAGCATATGCGCCGTTTCAAGCTAGCATACACCCACCCTAATGCTCTGAACCACGAGGCCCATGCACGCCTTTTGAAGCTAGGGCATGCACCTCGATATTCCGGAGCGGCACACGGTGGGGGAGGATAAAGGGAGGCATTTACAAGACTGCATATGTGCCGTTTCAAGCTAACATACGCGTTCTTGCACATCAGAACTCCGGGATATCATGCAGGCCGTTTCAAGCTACTACACAACCTCCGGGGGCTCAAATGATGCCAGAAGGGTACAACAAGACGGTGTATGGGCCGTTTCAAGCTAACATACAACCTCTTGAAGGTTCAGAATTTCAGGGCGTCATGCAGGCCGTTTCAAGCTACTACACAACCCCCAGAAACTCGGACGGTGGCGGAAGGGCATAACAAGACAGTGTATGTGCCGTTTCAAGCTAACATACACCCTCTTGCCGATTCGGAATTGCAGGGCATCATGCAGGCCGTTTCAAGCTACTACACAACCCCCTGAAATTCGAACGGTGTCGGAAGGGCACAACAAGACAGTGTATGTGCCGTTTCAAGCTAACATACACCCTCTTGTCGACTCAGAGTTTCAGAACTTCATGCAGGCCTTTTGAAGCTACTACACAACGTCCAGGAACTCGAGTAACACTAGAGAGGATAGTACAAGACAATATATGCGCCGTTTCAAGCTAGCATACACCATCTCGCAATCTCGGAATTCTCACAAGTCATGCAGGCCGTTTGAAGCTACTACACAACCTCTGCGAATTCGAGCGGCGGAAGGACGGGAAAAATACAACAGGAGAAATACATTATATATCAAAGCCAGCAAATAAGAATTAAAACAATCATACCTAAACTGAACTTGCCCCTGCAGAACCCTCTGGTGGCACTTACTTCTGGACGGACTGGTCGGCTAGTACTTCTGGAGTAGTGGTCAGGAAGTTATGTTTAATTCGACTGATTTATTCAGCGGAAAATCCCGCATTTTAAACCTTTTGGACACGTGTGGCCGGTAACATTTGACTCCGCCCCATGTGTGCGGTATCGAGAAATCGCGATCTAATTTGCCGTACATCTTCAGCGCGGAGATAACAATTCCCGATTTCCGTCAACTTGAATTGAACGAAACCAAATAATGATAGAAATTATTTGCTTCGTTACAAAAGTCACCATCAGATATTATTTTCAAAGAGAGATTAAAACGAGGTTTCATCTTCTGAGAGAAATTTGGTCAGTGAAACATCTTTTAAACAATTCAAAATGTCAGATAAAAGTAAAATAAGTAAAATTGATTTCAAGTTGGGAGACGTGGTTTTAGTAGATGTTTACAATAATAATAAGAGGTACCGAGTTCAAGCAAAAATCGTTGAAAAATTATCACCAGTTACATTTAACTTGTTGTGTGATGGAGGACGAATTATAAAAAGACATGTTAATCAAATGTTGAAATTTTTAAATAATGACAATGATAAAAATAAAGATTTGAAAGATGATATAAGTATAAGGAGATCTGAACGTTTGAAAAATTTAAATAAATGTAAATAAGATCCAGAATTTCTGTTTATATGTATATTGTAATTAATTCTATATTGCATTATAATTGTATAGTAATGATTGATTATATATTGTATAATGAAAATAATTCTATTAATTAATTAATTCTTTTATGTTACATAATAATAAAATTTATGATTGTAAATTATTATATAGAAATCATATTGTTAAATTTATTTTGATCGTGTGATATTTTTGGGAAAAAATAACAGAAAAACAAAAAATATAAAAAATTTGAAAAATTTAAATATTTGAATTCTTAGATTAGGATATTATTGTAAATTTTGATTGAATCAAATTGTACTTATTTAAATGGGGGAGATTGTAATATATGATATGCGCATGATTAAAATATCGACTAGGTATTAGGTTCAAACATATGTATATTCATATAGTCTTGAGATGGTATTCGAAATTAAATGTATTCGGGAGCAATAAGAATTAAAAACGAATTAATTTGGATAATTAAATCTGTACATAAGTTCATGTTGTTTTACTATGGACATCCTCCTAAACTCTCCTAAACAAATATTGTTAGGGACACATTTCTAACACTGATTCAGACTCACGAAAATGTCCTGCATCTGCACTGAAAGCTTGAACAATCATTCGTGAAACATCCTTTATAATAATAATGTAAAAAACCTATCAGATACGAACGTGATATGTTTTTTTATGAATTATCAATTATTTTTAAATTAGTCTTTCTGTTTGTGAATTAATTCGTGTATAGTTGCTTGTAGAATTCATTAATGTTCAATACCTAAAAATAATTTTTCCTATTCGATAGTTTCGTTGAATACTTCCAAGTGTTTATATGAACTTTTTGTAGACATTTTTTGTGAACTAGATAGATAAGTCAATTCGATCAATTCGGGGACAGAAAGATATTTATGATATGTTTAACGTCTGATTCGATTTCGTGTTTCACAGTTTTTCTGGGAGATTTCTCATAATTGAACTCATTAGAGAATTAGAACAACGTTGGATTTCTCAGAAAATTATTGAACAGAATAAAGTTTCTGTACATCTGGAAGCCGTTGACCTTGTGGATTGAAGACGTTAGTAACGAAAATACCAATCAGTTAGAAATAGCTGAATATTTTCACTCAAAATAATTCGATAAACTACAAAAAGACAAAGTTTTGACTTACTCCATCTGTTGATTGTTCACCCAGTAAAGCTACATCCTTCTGATTTATCAAGGAGGATTCTCGGAAGTCGAACCAAATCCGCAGTTCTTGACTACAGCTATCACATATTAATCGGGATAGTCCATCATCTGCAGTAATCTGAAATCATAGTGAAAATTTAAGTCAAAGGGAAAAACCTATAAATTATCAGTAATCAGGCGAATAAATAACAAAATAAATAGGTTCAAAGTATACAGGGTGATTTTTTTAAGTGTTTCATTAGACGTTTTCGAGGAAGGAATTGTAATACAGATTCAAGATTTTGGATTTCCGTTTCAGAGTACATGAACTTCAATTGTAAAATATTTTCAAGAGGAATCTACTTCCGGTTTCACCGGAAACGAATGTAACTTCGTTATTTCAAATGCAACACCCTGTATATTTATACATATTCGAATTCTTCGTTCAATTCTACAGTAATTTGATGTATGATATGTGCAACCACTCAAGCGGTTCTTGAATTATAGCCTGATTATCAAATTTTTTGAAAAAAAGGTTGTCACAAATTATGGTCCATATCTTCAAAATCCCTCATTACAAGAATTTTTTTTTGCGAAAGTGGAACAGAAAAAGTACGCTGATACTGTTTCTTGTATAACTCATGAGGAAATATTATACAGGATGTCTGAAAAAGGGCCCCAAAGTGAGCCTCAATAAAACTATAAAATCTCACTTTTTTCAAATGGCAACCCTATAATTTTGTAATTCCAATCGATGGCTCGTCAAAAACTAGTTAGGGTGTCCCGAACATTTCATGCCTCTAAAATCAGTAGTTTTGCCGTTAATGAATAAAATTCGGATTTCAGGATTGAATGAAGGTTTCTTAGTCTAACCATGGATTTCTAAGGAAAGAAATTTTCAAGTAGGCTATGTCTGTTGATTTATAATGCATTTTAGAGAACTGTCTTTTATACTTTTTTTGTTCATCGGGCACTATGCAAAATATGAATAACAGTAACAGTGATGTATTGAATATGTTCTTCATTTATGGTGAATGTAAGAAAATATTAGAAAGGGCAGTCAGAACTTCTAACGAAAGAAATCCACATTTACCACCTTTAACAAAATCGAAGTTCAGGAAGTATCAAAACAATTTTCTCCGTAGTGGAAGCATCAACCCAAAACGGAATCGTGTGAATACAGTAACAGATCATTCATTATTATCTATTACTGTATTCACTCGAGTCCGTTTAGGGCTAAGGCTTCCAGTACGGAGAAAATTGTTTTGATATCTTCTGAACTTTGAGTAAATGTAAATTTCGTTCGTTGAATTTCTAATAACCTGTTCTAGGAATTTGTTACATTGCTGCAAATAAAAACATACCCTTGATATATCATTCCAGTGAAATTATTATTGCATGTCATGCTTAGTGCTTGATCTGTAAGAAAAAGTAAGAATGACAGTTCCTTACATAGCCTATTTCAAAAATCCAAGCTTACAAACTGTGCGAAACCTGTCTTTAATCGTGAAATTCGAATGTTATTGAATAACGGCCAAAATACTGATTTTAGAGGCATGAAACGTTCGGGACACTATAACTGGTTTTTGACGAGCAATCGATTGGATTTACAAAATTATAGGGTTGCCATTTGAAAAAAGTGAGATTTCATAGTTTTATTGAGGCTCACTTTGAGGCCTTTTTGCAGACACCCTGTATAATATTTCCTCATAAGTTATACAAGAAACAGTATCAGCGTACTTTCTTTTGTTCCACTTTCGCAAAAAGAAATTCTTGTATTGAGGGATTTTGAAGATATGGACACTAATTTGTGATAACCTTTTTTTCAAAAAAATTGATGATCAGGCTATAATTCAAGAACCGCTTGAGTGGTTGCACATATCATACATCAAATCAGTGTAGAATTGAACGAAGAATTCGAACATGTATAAATTTACATGGTGTTGCATTTGAAATAACGAAGTTACATTCGTTTCCGAATTTTACAATTAAAGTTCATGTACTCTAAAACGAAAATCCAAAATCTTGAATCTGTATTACAATTCCTTCCTCGAAAACGTCTAATGAAACACTTAAAAAATCACCCTGTATATTATTCGGTCTAAAAGTGCCTCTTATTTTAACTTGCAATTTGCATTCGCTCGGCTGCGCCTCGCAACTGCAAATATTGCTCGTAAAAAAAATATGCACTTTTAATCCTTATAATATAATATACTATCTCCGACTGGAAGCCTTAGCCCTAAACGGACACGAGTGAATACAGTAATAGATAATGAATGATCTGTTACTGTATTCACACGATTCCGTTTTAGGTTAATGCTTCCACTACGGAGAAAATTGTTTTGATACTTCCTGAACTTCGATTTTGTTAAAGGTGGTAAATGTGAATTTCTTTCGTTAAAAGTTCTGAATGCCCTTTCTAATATTTTGTTATACATTCACCACAGTGGCGCAGCCAGGATTTTATTTTGGGGGGGATGAACTGAATACAATTTTGATGATACAGTGAATAACGAAAGTTGCAAAAAAATAAAGAAGAAAGAAATAACGACGAAATTAATCTTTGGGGGGGCTGCAGCCCCAAAGCCCCCCCCCCTGGCTGCGCCAGTGATTCACCATAAATGAAGGACATATTCAATACATCACTGTTACTGTAATTCATATTTTGCATAGTGCCCGATTGATCAAAAAAGTATAAATGACAGTTCTCTGAAATGCATTATAAATCAACAGACACAGCCTTCTTGAAAATTTCTATCCTAATAAATGCATGGTTAGACTCAGAAACCTTGATTCAATCCTGAAAAAAACGAATTTTATTCAATAACGGCAAAACTACTGATTTTAGAGGCATGAAATGTTCGGGACACCCTATCTAGTTTTTGAAGAGCCATCGATTGGAATTACAAAATTATAGGGTTGCCATTCGAAAAAAGTGAGATTTTATAGTTTTATTGAGGCTCACTTTGGGGCCCTTTTTCAGACATCCTGTATAATATTTCCTCATAAGTTATACAAGAAACAGTATCAGCGTACTTTCTTTTGTTCAACTTTCGCAAAAAGAAATTCTTGTAATGAGGAATTTTGAAGATATGGACCATAATTTGTGACAACCTTTTTTTCAAAAAATTTGATAATCAGGCTATAATTCAAGAAACCGCTTGAGTGGTTGCACATATCATACATCAAATCAGTGTAGAATTGAACGAAGAATTCGAACATGTATAAATTTACATGGTGTTGCATTTGAAATAACGAAGTTACATTCGTTTCCGGTGAAACCAGAAGTAGATTCCTCTTGAAAATATTTTACAATTAAAGTTTATGTACTCTAAAACGAAACTCTAAAATCTTGAATCTGTATTACAATTCCTTCCTCGAAAACGTCTAATGAAACACTTAAAAAAATCACCCTGTATTCAAAATAAATTGGTAAAATAAATCAAAAGATTGAATGAGCTTGAACATAAGTGCAAAATAACATTATTCATTTTTCAGCCTGTATAATACTTACATCGATTGACATCATTTCTCGAAGAAATTCGGAGAATGGATATAAATCGTGAAATTCCCCATCACGCTTTTGGCACAATCTGCAATATTGTGAATCCATATTTTACTTCGAATCGCTCGAAACACTAAAAAATTTCACAAAACTAAAGCTTTCACTGGTTTCAGTAAAACTGATTCAAAAACTGTTGGGACCTTTGAATATATACCTACTTTTACCCCCACCCAGGTAGAGGTTGGCGAGGGGCTGTACGTAATTGATCTTTAATTACGGTCGATAGTTATTTTTGAATGATCCGTAAAATTCATTATTATTCACTATATTAGTAAATAGAGGAGGTACCTATACAATTTTTGTGTTTGACGTTATTGAATAAAATAATCCTACATATTTCTACATTTTGCTAAAAGCTTTGCATTTGAGTTAATGTGCATATAATAGACCTTTTATTGCAACCATCTACTTCGATAATGTTTTCAGATTTTTTTAGGTATTTCAGGTTTTAGATGATAGTAATAAGATAATATTTATATAAAAATATTTTTCGTAACTTTGTCCTTCAGTTTCTGAAAACATTTCAAATTCTTTTTTTATAATATTTCATAAGAATTGATTAAATTGAAACATTTCGTTTTGAAGTTTGATCTGGTTCTTGTTCACCTTTTTCATATACCTTGAATATATGCAGTTTCGAAGTAATAATTATTTACTGTCCAGTTTTAGTATCAGAAAAAAAGATTATTCGAATTTGTGGCATCCAGAAAGCTATTGGTTTGATTATTTATCAATTCAACTTTATTATTCAAATCATAAACTTTTCCCGAAAATTTAAAATTTTAGTAGAAAGGAAAAACTTCAAAGCTCGTCTCATTTTCAAAATAGGTTTTAAATTCGAGCACGATGTAGCGTTCTACATGTTGTTTGTGTCTACCTGTATATATTTCCTCGATAATTTATTGGAGGCGCTACATATGTTCTGTTTATGCGTGTGAATCTTGAACGAATTTGTTTTCGAGATTAACCGCCTAGCAGTGAATAAAGATTTATTTACTTGCGTTGAGATAATATTGTACCTCCACTTTTTTATATCTTTATAGATATATTTATATTATCGTGAATAGAAAACCCTCATAAGGGGTAAGTATCTTTTCAATTCCGCTTTGTTGCTTACCTCCTTCCTATATTGTTTGCATGTAGGTATTACATTGCTAAATTATTGTCGTTGAACGGTTTCCCCAATTCCTTTGTATTTCTGTTGCCAATGCAGAGAATTCAATGCCTCTTATAATAATTTCTTTTCGTGCTTTGCATGTCGCTATATTGCTTAATCTGCACTATTTCTTTTCAGGAAATTTCTAAATTAGTCTTTCTGTTTCTGAATTAATTCGTGTATAATTGCTTGTAGAATTCATTAATGTTCAATACCTGAAAAAAATTTTTCCTATTCGATAAAGTTTCGTTGAATACTTCCAAGTGTTTATATGAACTTTTGGTAGACATTTTTGTGAACTAGATAGATAAGTCTATTCGATTAATTCGGGGACAGAAAGATATTTATGATATGTTTAACGTCTGATTCGTATTCGTGTTTCACAGTTTTTCTGGAAGATTTCTCATAATTGAACTCATTAGAGATATGGAACATCGTTGAATTTCTTGGCAAATTATTGAACAGAATAAAGTTTCCGTACATCTGGAAGCCATTGACCTTGTGGATTGAAGTCGTTACCTACAGGGTGGTCAGAGCGGCAAGAAGTTTATCACTAGCCAATTTTTGCCTTGACGACTTGACGACTATACAGAGTGATCTCAACAACAATAAATACTTGTAAGTAGTTGAGGATCGTGATTTGCCTGAGAAATTGAGCCTTCTCCATTCTATTAATTATTAGATCAGATCTGCGCCCACTCTGACGACTGGGCTCGGGCAGTTTAACCATTCGAAGCCGGAAAGGCTACAAGGAAAGTTCATGAACGAATGAATTTCATGAGACCTCGAATTTTTCATCGGTGATTCCAACCAAATCATCTGAGATCTCAAAATTCGAAAACTACAGAAATTTAGGCAAATAACGTAATATAACGGAATTTTTTTTACAATCTCTTAAAATGTTTTAAATGATGAGTTTTTTTTTCGTGTTCATTTGTTTTTACTGTTCAAACTTCTGTTTTATTCGATAACATTTATCGGTTTCATATAGTGTATAACGAAGAACAACAACACGTATACTTTGCCCGAGTTGGGATATTAGTTTTCGAAGTGTCTAATTTGATTTTCCAAAGTCTTTTAACGTCATTCAATATGTATTCAACAATCACAGAAAATACCTGAATTACACCCAATTCACAAACATGACGTATAGATAATATTTTCACTACCGTATCCAACCAGTATGTTTCAAGTTCCATATTGTTCACGACAATTTCAGATCATACGGCTCAAAAAATTGTACTGAGCTTAAAAAAATACTGAAAATATCTGTTATTACAAAGGATTCTTCGATGAGATGAGTAGGGATGAATTCTTTACTAATTAAAGGAACTAAGTCAGAAAAAAATTTCAAACCAAATCTGAAATCGAAGCGTAAATTAAACCCAATGAATGAAGCGATTCCTTCAACAAAAAAACTTGAACTAGATAACCTCTTAATGTTGAAACAATTGGATCCAAATTATAAAGGAATTTATTCTATCGAAAAAAAAATATGATAAATTATTAGTTCAAGCTCGATCTCAAAATTATGAAAACCGTATTAAAACCTCAGATGATAAAAAAACTGTATGTGAATCATCTATAAAAATTACAGGCAAAACTAAAAGTTCGAGCAACTGCGTGTTTGAAGGAAATCCAGATGATATATCAATTAAGTACAACAGATATTTGATTGAAATGATTCCAGAATTATTTGACTTTTTCAACAGACGAAAATAATTCATTCGCTTTTGAGAATCAAAAATCAATAACATCAAAACCTGTTACAAAAGAAGATCTTTTAGAACTGAATAAGAGAATCAGATTCGAGTGATGGTGAGATTCCAACTAGTCTTATTTTTGAAACAATGAACTACACTCTGTATATTGAATATCATTTTTCACAGGATGAATTTTTATAGGCAGGCTGTTCAAATTAGTGATGCGAAAAAAACAGAAGCGTATTTCGTTGATTCCTATATTCTCGTGATAAGTTAAGTTAGTGCATTAGATCGATTAGAATCAGTTAGTCACAACATCACAACGCTGTTCGATTAAAAAAACTGTCATTTTAATAGTTGAAAGTTGACTAACGTGTACTGCTGTATGTAGGTAAGTATACCATCTAGGGGACATTGTGTCAGAAATATCACATTCTGAAATAGTAAAAATTATCGTATGGTTTCATTATTGAAAAAACAATGCTCTTCAGGAAGTCTCCTGGATCAAATTAAAGTTGCTGAAATTCTCAATAAAAACAATCACTAATTAGTAATTACATCCCAATAAATAAAGTATAGGGAGTTGAAGGCCGATACATCTTAAGAAACCAACGTTACATAATAAGAAAAACCAGGAAAGAATGAAACGGAACGAAATTAATTTCTATGAAAAGTTATATTACTAACAAAACCTCTGTAAAAAAGTTCTGAATTGAGGTCAGACGAAAAACAATATTTCCAATTTGAATACTGAAGGAATCATTGATCTCATCTATACTAATATTATAACGAAGAAAGATTTGTATGTTTGTGGGTTTGTGGATTCGTGGGTTTGTGGCGTTGATACGAGTTAACTTATAAACGACTAGACCGATTTCAATAATTCTTTCACCCTAAGAATGCTACAATATCCTTGAGTAACATAGGAATTACTTTTCACCAGAGAAAAATTAAGGAGACCTACTATAACTTCAATGATAATAAATATGAGTACCAAAATCAGCTATTTTCAGGTGCGCTGCAAAAACCATAAGACGTACATGGAAACAATGTATGACGGAAATGTACCTCTTCAATAGTTATACAAAAAAGTCCGGGATAGCATATATCTATCTTTCAAGGTTTACTGGGTATTACCTTTTAAAGGTATCCAAATGTTTCTCAAAATTATGCATTATTTGGGAGTATTTTTTATGAATACGCTATTGATCCTTATCCAATTGAATACGTCGTTCATCCCCAGTATTTAATTTAGAACGAAATTGCCTCTTACATCATTCAATTATGATGAATACATCAAAAGATATGGCAGGTTGAAGATGAAATCGCACCAAAATGCGTCTCCGAGCACGATACACAAACACCGGTATGCCGACGCGCATCGAGATGTGACGTCACTGCGGAGCATTTCCATTGCATTTGCGGGATGGAAGTGTTAGAACTCGAGGGAATGATTGGAATAATCAACTCAATCAAATTCAAATGAAATTTCTTCGATGTCTTTGTTTGTTGATCCTAGAATATATCAATGAAGTTGTATAAATATATGGATGTTAGTGCAAAGTATTTACGAGCATTTGTTAATAGAGAATAAATTATTCAAGTTTCAGTTAAAAACTTCGAATAAATGAAAATATTTTTATCATGTTTAGGAAATTCCTTTGAGTTTCATTTATAATTAGTGAATTTGGAAAGTTTTTTGTCCATTTTTTTCTTCATATTCTGAAAAATGATCTTCATTTTCAGATCCCGGTGTCTTGAGTTGGTACGGATTGTGCTCAAGCAAAGAATAACATCGAATGGAAGCTGAATATCATTTTTCAGTTTTGCAACCGGGTTATCTGCTAACATTTTGAAAATATTTTTTTCAAAGTCCATACAGACAGGATACTTCCGACTTCGGAAAGTAAAAGTACCTTATTTCGGTTTCCTTTGTATCTCTACTGTAATTCTTACAGCCAAAAACTGTGCAATTAGGCATGAATGAAGGTATTATAACAATAATAATATAACTCCACTTTCATTTCGCCAAATAATTCGTCTTTTACGTATTCATATACAATGAGCGTAATCTATACTAATATTATAAAGAGGAAAGATTTGTATGTTTGTGGGTTTGTGGCGTTGGTACGAGTTAACTTATAAGCTACTAGACCGATTTCAATAACTCTTTCACCCTTAGAAAACTACAATATCCCTGAGTAGCATAGGCTATACTTTTCACCCGAGAAAATTTAGGAAACCTACTATAACTTCAATGAAAATAAATATGAGTACCAAAATCAGCCTTGATCAGATATTTTCAGGTGCGCTGCAAAAACCGTAAGACGTACATGGAAACAATGTATGACGGAAATGTACCTCTTCAATAGTTCTACAAAAAAGTCCGCGATATCATATATCTATCTTATAAGGTTTACTCGGTATCACCTTTTAAAGGTATTCGAATGTTTCTCAAAATTATGCATTATTTAGGAGTATTTTTATATGAATAGGTACGTTATTGATCCTTATCCAATTAAATACGTCGTTCATACCCAGTATTTAATTTAGAACGAAATTGCCTTTTACATCATTCAATTATGATGAATACATCAAAAGATATGACAGGTTGAAGATGAAATCGCACCAAAATACGTCTCCGAGGTAGGCACTAGGCGGGTAGGAGAAGGTTCCGAAGTTGGAGGGTTGTATTTTGGATTGCCGATGCCCGTATGTTTATGATCACAAATCAGATCAACAGATGGCGCTGTCGTCGTTATTCAGGTTATTCATCTACTCTGCAACTAAAGGGCTAGATCGAATTGAATGAATTTTTGTGTATACAGAACAACGTCTGTTGGGTCTGCTAGTTCTACACATGTTGGTTACGTCCAGCCAAACCGTATTTTGCGAACAAGATAACTTCAGGAAAGAATAACTTGAAAGTTTGAATGTACCTATGCTTAGGATATGAAAATAAAAGCGGAATTGATAAATTGATGAAATGAACCAATTCATCTTAGGATTTTCGAATCTGAGTGTTCAATTTCCTCATAAGAAGAAAAGTACTGAAAATTCTGACCTGTATGTCCAAGAAATTTTCACGTCAAGTTCAAATAAAAATTTTATCATTATTCGCCGATTAGTACTTATATTTCCACTGAAACTAGGAATTCCATTGAAATTATGAATATCTGTACTGAATCATCCTAAGAAAAATCAGTTCCTTTTTATTGTCGGTTTCGGATAACCTTTATCGATATTTTTTCACAAAAAATTGGTTTTACATGAACAACGCGAAAAAATTCTTGAAAATGAGTTTTTCACCAACAAAATATGACATGGGAGAACCTTGTATCCTAAAAAAAAGGAGCACTAATTTTTTTTCGAATAAAACTTGCTTCACAAGGTCTATTTTCGATTAAATGAAACATTATCCGAGTTTTATAGTTTGCTATTTATTATGCTTATACTGGAAGAATTATTAATATATTGGCTATAATGAATACATCTATAGTATCTCGTGTACACCAAACATCATTTTAGGCTTTGAAGATAATCAAAAATGGTTGTTCAATGGTCATTTGTCGGATCATCTCTCTCTGATTTAGGAATTAGTCTCCTGTCAGGTTAGACACAGTTTTCAACGATTAAAACCGACCCATCAAATTATTGAAAATTACACTTGAATGATAATTAACAGAACAAAAGATTTAATGAAAATTGTTCTTAGAAAACTCAAAACTATAACCATCTCTTGCAAAATCTATTTTTTGACGATTCAAGGATTAGCCGAAAAATATCAAAATAAAGTTTTTTAAGCGTTTCATTCAAAAGTGAATAAATATCATTCTCATCGTATACAAAATTTATCCAATTCTGACGAGAACTCAGATGATGAATAATTCTCAGAGGAAATAACAGTATTTCCTGCATGGATGATTGCTGAGGCTGAAGCAAAACGTATTTAAGTGTTTGTGTCAATGAAAATTATAAAACCGTGAAAGAATTCTTGATACCTGTTCTGAAAATTGTTGGGCGGTGACAGCGAGGTTCAGGCTCTCTAGAAGTATTTCATTTAAAAGTTATTCGATAAAATCGATTTCTGTATGGTGTTCAGTTTGAATGAAAGCATTTCTTGGAAGGAATACATTTATTACAGAAAATTATGGTTCACAACTCATATTGATGGTATCGTATTTCATAGTCTATATTATTATTCAATAAATTTTTCCATTATCACTAATAACTCAATCTAAACCAACATAGACAAAACTTCTTGAATTATGTTATATTAAACCTTGATTTATTAAAAAAAAATTACGATTGATGTTCAATTATTATTATATTACAATTTTCTTAAGGTCGGGCGACGTAAAATGATTCGACCCTACTCAGTTATCCCTATTCTTCTGCACAAAAACCCACATTCATTGAATGAAATTCTCAACCTTATGAGTTGATTGCAAAGAGTGGAAAGGATGCACACAGCTAGCTAAAGGAGCTTTTATCAGCATTCCTCATAGAGTTCTGCAGATTGCAGATTCTTTCTATTGTAATTCCTCATGCTTTCGAAAATTTTAAGCATATTCGAACGATTAGAATAGACCTTGTGGCATTGTGGACACGTGGTCGATTTATTTTCACTTCTCTTTGGATTTTTGGGGCTAGGTTCATCTTCACCAGAACTCTCATCATTCTTCGGTCCTTCTTCTGAGGATATATTTTTCCGCTTTCTTAAACTCCTATTTTCCTCAATTGCATAAACAGGAGATGCTGTGGCGCAATGATTTTCCTGTTGATTCAACTTCCCATGACTCGAGTGATGGTTCCGGAGATGTCTCTTCAAATTACCACGGTCAGAGTATTCCTTACTGCACTTTGTACAAATGAAAGAAATATTGTTCTGCTCTGAATTGTTTGAATCGACTTGTTCATTATCATCACTCGAGTTGACATTTTCAGCTCTACCATGTACTGAAGTTCTCCGTTTCACAAAAGTTTCTTTATTTACTTCATTTTCTGAACGATATGCTTTTTCACTTATTTTTTGCTGAAAAAGATTTTTCTCGGTTGAATCATCGGCGTGGTGAATTTTGAAATGTCTCATCATGTTCCACTTATGAGAATATTCTTTACTGCATGCTGGACATGGTACAGAAATTATATTCGTCTTTGGGTTGCTTGAATCAAATTCTTTATCATCATTTTGAGTCATCATTTCCAGTTCTACCATGTACTGATGTTCTCCGCTTTACTAGATTTTCTTTATTTCCTTCAGTTTTCGATTGAATTAATTCTTCACTTATTTCTGTTGAATCATCGGCGTGGTTAATTTTGAAATGTCTCATCATGTGCCACTTATGAGAATATTCTTTACTGCATGCTGGACATGGTCCAGAAATAATATTCGTCTTTGGGTTGCTTGAATCATATTCTTTATCATCATTAATTGAGTCATCATTTCCAGTTCTACCATGTACTGATGTTCTCCGCTTTACTAGGGTTTCTTTATTTCCTTCAGTTTTCGATTGAATTAATTCTTCACTGATTTCTGTTGAATCATCGCTTGGTGATTTTTGAAATGTCTCATCATGTTCCACTTATGAGAATATTCTTTACTGCATGCTGGGCATGGTACAGAAATATTATTCGTCTTTGGGTTGCTTGAATCAAATTCTTTATCATCATCAATTGAGTCATCATTTTCAGTTCTACCATGTACTGATGTTCTCCGCTTTACTAGGGTTTCTTTATTTCCTTCAGTTTGCGATTGAATGAATTCTTCACTTATTTCTGTTGAATCATCAGCGTGGTGAATTTTGAAATGTCTCATCATGTTCCACTTAGAATATTCTTCACTGCATGCTGGACATGGTACAGAAATAATATTCGTCTTTGGGTTGCTTGAATCAAATTTTTCATCATCATTAATTGAGTCATCATTTCCAGTTCTACCATGTACTGATTTTCTCCGCTTTACTAGGGTTTCTTTATTTCCTTCAGTTTTCGATTGAATTAATTCTTCACTTATTTCTGTTGAATCATCAGCGTGGTGAATTTTTAAATGTCTCATCATGTTCCACTTATGGGAATATTCTTTACTGCATGCTGGACATGGTACAGAAATAATATTCGTCTTTGGGTTGCTTGAATCAAATTCTTTATCATCATTAATTGAGTCATCATTTCCAGTTCTACCATGAACTGATGTTCTCCGCTTTACTAGGGTTTCTTTATTTCCTTCAGTTTTCGATTGAATTAATTCTTCACTTATTTCTGTTGAATCATCGGCGTGGTGAATTTTGAAATGTCCCATCATGTTCCACTTATGAGAATATTCTTTACAGCATGCTGGACATGGTACAGAAATAATATTCGTCTTTGGGTTGCTTGAATCAAATTCTTTATCATCATTAATTGAATCGTCATTTCCAGTTCTCCGCTTCACTAGGGTTTCTTTATTACCTTCAGTTTTCGATTGAATTAATTCTTCACTTTTTTCTGTTGAATCATCGGCGTGGTGAATTTTGAAATGTCTCATCATGTTCCACTTATGAGAATATTCTTAACTGCATGCTGGACATGGTACAGAAATAATTTTCTCTTCGTTGGGTTGCTTGAATAAAATTCTTTATCATCATTAATTGAGTCATCATTTCCAGTTCTACCATGTACTGATGTTCTCCGCTTAACTAGGGTTTCTTTATTTCCTTCAGTTTTCGATTGAATTAATTCTTCACTGATTTCTGTTGAATCATCGGCTTGGTGATTTTTGAAACGTCTCATCATGTTCCACTTATGAGAATATTCTTTACTGCATGCTGGGCATGGTACAGAAATATTATTCGTCTTTGGGTTGCTTGAATCAAATTCTTTATCATCATCAATTGAGTCATCATTTCCAGTTCTACCATGTACTGATGTTCTCCGCTTTACTAGGGTTTCTTTATTTCCTTCAGTTTGCGATTGAATTAATTCTTCACTTATTTCTGTTGAATCATCGGCGTGGTGAATTTTGAAATGTCTCATCATGTTCCACTTAGAATATTCTTCACTGCATGCTGGACATGGTACAGAAATAATATTCGTCTTTGGGTTGCTTGAATCAAATTCTTCATCATCATTAATTGAGTCATCATTTCCAGTTCTACCATGTACTGATTTTCTCCGCTTTACTAGGGTTTCTTCATTTCCTTCAGTTTTCGATTGAATTAATTCTTCACTTATTTCTGTTGAATCATCAGCGTGGTGAATTTTTAAATGTCTCATCATGTTCCACTTATGGGAATATTCTTACTGCATGCTGGACATGGTACAGAAATAATATTCGTCTTTGGGTTGCTTGAATCAAATTCTTTATCATCATCAATTGAGTCATCATTTCCAGTTCTACCATGTACTGATGTTCTCCGCTTTACTAGGGTTTCTTTATTTCCTTCAGTTTTCGATTGAATTAATTTTTCACTTATTTCTGTTGAATCATCGGCGTGGTGAATTTTGAAATGTCTCATCATGTTCCACTTATGAGAATATTCTTCACTGCATGCTGGACATGGTACAGAAATAATATTCGTCTTTGGGTTGCTTAAATCAAATGCTTTATAATCATTAATTGAGTCATCATTTCCAGTTCTCCGTTTTACTAGGTTTCTTTATTATAATTGAGTCATCATTTCCAGTTCTACCATGTACTGATGTTCTCCGCTTTACTAGGGTTTCTTTATTTCCTTCAGTTTTCGATTGAATTAATTCTTCACTTATTTCTGTTGAATCATCGGCGTGGTGAATTTTGAAAAGTCCATCATGTTCCACTTATGAAAATATTCTTGACCGCATGCTGGACATGGTACAGAAATAATATTCGTCTTTGGGTTGCTTGAATCAAATTCTTTATCATCATTAATTGAATCATCATTTCCAGTTCTCCGCTTCACTAGGGTTTCTTTATTTCCTTCAGTTTTCGATTGAATTAATTCTTCACTTTTTTCTGTTGCATCATCGGCGTGGTGAATTTTGAAATGTCTCATCATGTTCCACTTATGAGAATATTCTTAACTGCATGCTGGACATGGTACAGAAATAATTTTCTTCTTTGGGTTGCTTGAATAAAATTCTTTATCATCATTAATTGAGTCATCATTTCCAGTTCTACCATGTACTGATGTTCTCCGCTTTACTAGGGTTACTTTATTTCCTTCAGTTTTCGATTGAATTAATTCTTCACTTATTTCTGTTGAATCATCAGCGTGGTGAATTTTTAAATGTCTCATCATGTTCCACTTATGAGAATATTCTTTACTGCATGCTGGACATGGTACAGAAATAATATTCGTCTTTGGGTTGCTTGAATCAAATTCTTTATCATCATTAATTGAGTCATCATTCTCAGTTCTACCATGTACTGATTTTCTCCGCTTTACTAGGGTTTCTTTATTTCCTTCAGTTTTCGATTGAATTAATTCTTCACTTATTTCTGTTGAATCATCAGCGTGGTGAATTTTGAAATGTCTCATCATGTTCCACTTATGAGAATATTCTTTACTGCATGCTGGACATGGTACAGAAATAATATTCGTCTTTGGGTTGCTTGAATCAAATTCTTTATCATCATTAATTGAGTCATCATTTCCAGTTCTACCATGTACTGATGTTCTCCGCTTTACTAGGGTTTCTTTATTTCCTTCAGTTTTCGATTGAATTAATTCTTCACTTATTTCTGTTGAATCATCGGCGTGGTGAATTTTGAAATGTCTCATCATGTTCCACTTATGAGAATATTCTTTACTGCATGCTGGACATGGTAGAGAAATAATATTCGTCTTGGGTTGCTTGAATCAAATTCATTATCATCATTAATTGAGTCATCATTTCCAGTTCTACCATGTACTGATGTTCTCCGCTTTACTAGGGTTTCTTTATTTCCTTCAGTTTTCGATTGAATTAATTCTTCACTTATTTCTGTTGAATAATCGGCGTGGTGAATTTTGAAATGTCTCATCATGTTCCACTTATGAGAATATTCTTTACTGCATGCTGGACATGGTACAGAAATAATATTCGTCTTTGGGTTGCTTGAATGAAATTCTTTATCATCATTGATTGAGTCATCATTTCCAGTTCTACCATGTACTGATGTTCTCCGCTTTACTAGGGTTTCTTTATTTCCTTCAGTTTTCGATTGAATTAATTCTTCACTTATTTCTGTTGAATCATCGGCGTGGTGAATTTTGAAATGTCTCATCATGTTCCACTTATGAGAATATTCTTTACTGCATGCTGGACATGGTACAGAAATAATATTCGTCTTTGGGTTGCTTGAATCAAATTCTTTATCATCATTAATTGAGTCATCATTTCCAGTTCTACCATGTACTGATGTTCTCCGCTTTACTAGGGTTTCTTTATTTCCTTCAGTTTTCGATTGAATTAATTCTTCACTTATTTCTGTTGAATCATTGGCGTGGTGATTTTTGAAATGTCTCATCATGTTCCACTTACGAGAATATTCTTTACTGCATGCTGGGCATGGTACAGAAATAATATTCGTCTTTGGGGTGCTTGAATCAAATTCTTTATCATCATCAATTGAGTCATCATTTCCAGTTCTACTATGTACTGATGTTCTCCGCTTTACTAGGGTTTCTTTATTTCTTCAGTTTCCGATTGAATTAATTCTTCACTTATTTCTGTTGAATCATCGGCGTGGTGAATTTTGAAATGTCTCATCATAATAATAATAATATTATTCAAAACTGGCAGGTACTTCATGGGGTGCGGACGCAAAAACTCTCCGTACAGCAGCTCTAGCCTTAGTGTACTCTACTGCCGAATATTGTTGCCCTGATTGGCTCAATAGTGCACATGTACAAAAGATTGATTCACAATTAAATTTTTCCATGAGAATAGTAACTGGAACAATAAAATCAACACCAACTCCATGGTTACCAGTTCTTTCAAACATTACTCCTCCACATATCCGCAGGCAGGCCATTACTTCGAAAATTTGGAACAAATTCAATTCTTCGATAAATTCATATCCAATACTCTCCTATATTCCAGACAATAACATTCCTCGATTAAATCACGAAAACCTTTGTGGTCAAATCATTTTCTGACTCAAATGAAGTGATAAAGCAATTTGGCAATCCGAGTGGAACTCATGTAATATACAGAACAAAGATTTAATAACTGATCCCTCGAATGAAGTTCCTGGATTTGATCTTCCAAGGAAATATGGACTGTTCTTAATCGTATAAGAACAGGTCATGGACGTTGCAATAGTATGCTTTTCAATGGAATTCAGTTGAGAGTCCTAGTTGCGAATGCGGAGAAGCAGAGGAGACAATTAAACCCTGATAAATAATTGTTCCATATATAAATTTCAGGATGGCTTGAGAGCTATACATGAAATTACCGAGTCGTTTTTGAATTGGGTTGTTAATTTTAAATCGATTTAATAGAGTTTTAATCATTTAATTTTTCTATTTCTTTTTTCTGCTTTGATTTTTCGTTTCAGATTCAGAATTCCGAAGGCATCCTGGAGAGGGGTTATCGTTCATTTGGACTAAATAAAGAAGAAAACCTTCAATGTTCTAATAGTTCTTAAGTGTTATTTTTGTTGAAACGGCGAGACAGGGTTTTTTCTACTGGGGTTTTTCCCTGAGCTCTGGTATCATACGAAAAAATAGTATGGTTCCCCGTTTTGCACCAACCTCAGTTAGGGATTTTTATTTTTGTTTTATGTATTGTATTATTTTAGCTCTTGATTTCAAAGAATATATATATATATATCGGCGTGGTGAATTTTGAAATGTCTCATCATGTTCCACTTATGAGAATATTCTTTACTGCATGCTGGACATGGTACAGAAATAATATTCGTCTTTGGGTTGCTTGAATCAAATTCTTTATCACCATTAATTGAGTCATCATTTCCAGTTCAACCATGTACTGATTTTCTTCGCTTTACTAGGGTTTCTTTATTTCCTTCAGTTTTCGATTGAATTGATTCTTCACTTATTTCTGTTGAATCATCAGCGTGGTGAATTTTTAAATGTCTCATCATGTTCCACTTATGAGAATATTCTTTACTGCATGCTGGACATGGTACAGAAATAATATTCGTCTTTGGGTTGCTTGAATCAAATTCATTATCATCATTAATTGAGTCATCATTTCCAGTTCTACCATGTACTGATGTTCTCCGCTTTACTAGGGTTTCTTTATTTCCTTCAGTTTTCGATTGAATTAATTCTTCACTTATTTCTGTTGAATCATCGGCGTGGTGAATTTCGAAATGTCTCATCATGTTCCACTTATGAGAATATTCTTCACTGCATGCTGGACATGGTACAGAAATAATATTCGTCTTTGGGTTGCTTGAATGAAATTCTTTATCATCATTGATTGAGTCATCATTTCCAGTTCTACCATGTACTGATGTTCTCCGCTTTACTAGGGTTTCTTTATTTCCTTCAGTTTTCGATTGAATTAATTCTTCACTTATTTCTGTTGAATCATCGGCGTGGTTAATTTTGAAATGTCTCATCATGTGCCACTTATGAGAATATTCTTTACTGCATGCTGGACATGGTCCAGAAATAATATTCGTCTTTGGGTTGCTTGAATCATATTCTTTATCATCATTGATTGAGTCATCATTTCCAGTTCTACCATGTACTGATGTTCTCCGCTTTACTAGGGTTTCTTTATTTCCTTCAGTTTTCGATTGAATTAATTCTTCACTTATTTCTGTCGAATCATCGGCGTGGTGAATTATGAAATGTCTCATCATGTTCCACTTATGAGAATATTCTTTACTGCATGCTGGACATGGTACAGAAATAATATTCGTGTTTGGGTTGCTTGAATCAAATTCATTATCATCATTAATTGAGTCATCATTTCCAGTTCTAGCATGTACTGATGTTCTCCGCTTTACTAGGGTTTCTTTATGTCCTTCAGTTTTCGATTGAATTAATTCTTCACTTATTTCTGTTGAATCATTGGCGTGGTGATTTTTGAAATGTCTCATCATGTTCCACTTACGAGAATATTCTTTACTGCATGCTGGGCATGGTACAGAAATAATATTCGTCTTTGGGGTGCTTGAATCAAATTCTTTATCATCATCAATTGAGTCATCATTTCCAGTTCTACTATGTACTGATGTTCTCCGCTTTACTAGGGTTTCTTTATTTCCTTCAGTTTCCGATTGAATTAATTCTTCACTTATTTCTGTTAAATCATCGGCGTGGTGAATTTTGAAATGTCTCATCATAATAATAATAATATTATTCAAAAACTGGCAGGTACTTCATGGGGTGCGGACGCAAAAACTCTCCGTACAGCAGCTCTAGCCTTAGTGTACTCTACTGCCGAATATTGTTGCCCTGTTTGGCTCAATAGTGCACATGTACAAAAGATTGATTCACAATTAAATTTTTCCATGAGAATAGTAACTGGAACAATAAAATCAACACCAACTCCATGGTTACCAGTTCTTTCAAACATTACTCCTCCACATATCCGCAGGCAGGCCATTACTTCGAAAAATTTGGAACAAATTCAATTCTTCGATAAATTCATATCCAATACTCTCCTATATTCCAGACAATAACATTCCTCGATTAAAATCACGAAAACCTTGTGGTCAAATCATTTTCTGAACTCAAATGAAAGTGATAAAGCAATTTGGCAATCCGAGTGGAACTCATGTAATATACAGAACAAAGATTTAATAACTGATCCCTCGAATAAAGTTCCTGGATTTGATCTTCCAAGGAAAATATGGACTGTTCTTAATCGTATAAGAACAGGTCATGGACGTTGCAATAGTATGCTTTTCAAATGGAATTCAGTTGAGAGTCCTAGTTGCGAATGCGGAGAAGCAGAGGAGACAATTGAACACCTGATAAATAATTGTTCCATATATAAATTTCAGGATGGCTTGAGAGCTATACATGAAATTACCGAGTCGTTTTTGAATTGGGTTGTTATTTTAAATCGATTTAATAGAGTTTTAATCATTTAATTTTCTATTTCTTTTTTCTGCTTTGATTTTTTCGTTTCAGATTCAGAATTCCGAAGGCATCCTGGAGAGGGGTTATCGTTCATTTGGACTAAATGAAGAAGAAAACCTTCAATATTCTAATAGTTCTTAAGAAGTGTTATTTTTGTTGAAACGGCGAGACAGGGTTTTTTCTACTGGGGTTTTTCCCTGAGCTCTGGTATCATACGAAAAAATAGTATGGTTCCCCGTTTTGCACCAACCTCAGTTAGGGATTTTTATTTTTGTTTTATGTATTGTATTATTTTAGCTCTTGATTTCGAAAGAATATATATATATATATATCGGCGTGGTGAATTTTGAAATGTCTCATCATGTTCCACTTATGAGAATATTCTTTACTGCATGCTGGACATGGTACAGAAATAATATTCGTCTTTGGGTTGCTTGAATCAAATTCTTTATCACCATTAATTGAGTCATCATTAGTTCAACCATGTACTGATTTTCTTCGCTTTACTAGGGTTTCTTTATTTCCTTCAGTTTTCGATTGAATTGATTCTTCACTTATTTCTGTTGAATCATCAGCGTGGTGAATTTTTAAATGTCTCATCATGTTCCACTTATGGGAATATTCTTTACTGCATGCTGGACATGGTACAGAAATAATATTCGTCTTTGGGTTGCTTGAATCAAATTCTTTATCATCATTAATTGAGTCATCATTTCCAGTTCTACCATGTACTGATGTTCTCCGCTTTACTAGGGTTTCTTTATTTCCTTCAGTTTTCGATTGAATTAATTCTTCACTTATTTCTGTTGAATCATCGGAGTGGTGAATTATGAAATGTCTCATCATGTTCCACTTATGAGAATATTCTTTACTGCATGCTGGACATGGTACAGAAATAATATTCGTGTTTGGGTTGCTTGAATCAAATTCATTATCATCATTAATTGAGTCATCATTTCCAGTTCTACCATGTACTGATGTTCTCCGCTTTACTAGGGTTTCTTTATGTCCTTCAGTTTTCGATTGAATTAATTCTTCACTTATTTCTGTTGAATCATTGGCGTGGTGATTTTGAAATGTCTCATCATGTTCCACTTACGAGAATATTCTTTACTGCATGCTGGGCATGGTACAGAAATAATATTCGTCTTTGGGGTGCTTGAATCAAATTCTTTATCATCATCATTGAGTCATCATTTCCAGTTCTACCATGTACTGATGTTCTCCGCTTTACTAGGGTTTCTTTATTTCCTTCAGTTTCCGATTGAATTAATTCTTCACTTATTTCTGTTAAATCATCGGCGTGGTGAATTTTGAAATGTCTCATCATAATAATAATAATATTATTCAAAAACTGGCAGGTACTTCATGGGGTGCGGACGCAAAAACTCTCCGTACAGCAGCTCTAGCCTTAGTGTACTCTACTGCCGAATATTGTTGCCCTGTTTGGCTCAATAGTGCACATGTACAAAAGATTGATTCACAATTAAATTTTTCCATGAGAATAGTAACTGGAACAATAAAATCAACACCAACTCCATGGTTACCAGTTCTTTCAAACATTACTCCTCCACATATCCGCAGGCAGGCCATTACTTCGAAAATTTGGAACAAATTCAATTCTTCGATAAATTCATATCCAATACTCTCCTATATTCCAGACAATAACATTCCTCGATTAAAATCACGAAAACCTTTGTGGTCAAATCATTTTCTGAACTCAAATGAAAGTGATAAAGCAATTTGGCAATCCGAGTGGAACTCATGTAATATACAGAACAAAGATTTAATAACTGATCCCTCGAATAAAGTTCCTGGATTTGATCTTCCAAGGAAAATATGGACTGTTCTTAATCGTATAAGAACAGGTCATGGACGTTGCAATAGTATGCTTTTCAAATGGAATTCAGTTGAGAGTCCTAGTTGCGAATGCGGAGAAGCAGAGGAGACAATTGAACACCTGATAAATAATTGTTCCATATATAAATTTCAGGATGGCTTGAGAGCTATACATGAAATTACCGAGTCGTTTTTGAATTGGGTTGTTAATTTTAAATCGATTTAATAGAGTTTTAATCATTTAATTTTTCTATTTCTTTTTTCTGCTTTGATTTTTTCGTTTCAGATTCAGAATTCCGAAGGCATCCTGGAGAGGGGTTATCGTTCATTTGGACTAAATAAAGAAGAAAACCTTCAATATTCTAATAGTTCTTAAGTGTTATTTTTGTTGAAACGGCGAGACAGGGTTTTTTCTACTGGGGTTTTTCCCTGAGCTCTGGTATCATACGAAAAAATAGTATGGTTCCCCGTTTTGCACCAACCTCAGTTAGGGATTTTTATTTTTTTTTTATGTATTGTATTATTTTAGCTCTTGGTTTCGAAAGAATATATATATATATATATCGGCGTTGTGAATTTTGAAATGTCTCATCATGTTCCACTTATGAGAATATTCTTTACTGCATGCTGGACATGGTACAGAAATAATATTCGTCTTTGGGTTGCTTGAATCAATTTCTTTATCACCATTAATTGAGTCATCATTTCCAGTTCAACCATGTACTGATTTTCTTCGCTTTACTAGGGTTTCTTTATTTCCTTCAGTTTTCGATTGAATTGATTCTTCACTTATTTCTGTTGAATCATCAGCGTGGTGAATTTTTAAATGTCTCATCATGTTCCACTTATGAGAATATTCTTTACTGCATGCTGGACATGGTACAGAAATAATATTAGTCTTTGGGTTGCTTGAATCAAATTCTTTATCATCATTAATTGAGTCATCATTTCCAGTTCTACCATGAACTGATGTTCTCCGCTTTACTAGGGTTTCTTTATTTCCTTCAGTTTTCGATTGAATTAATTCTTCACTTATTTCTGTTGAATCATCGGCGTGGTGAATTTTGAAATGTCTCATCATGTTCCACTTATGAAAATATTCTTTAATGCATGCTGGACATGGTACAGAAATAATATTCGTCTTTGGGTTGCTTGAATCAAATTCTTTATCATCATTAACTGAGTCATCATTTCCAGTTCTACCATGTACTGATGTTCTCCGCTTTACTAGGGTTTCTTTATTTCCTTCAGTTTTCGATTGAATTAATTCTTCACTTATTTCTGTTGAATCATCAGCGTGGTGAATTTTGAAATGTCTCATCATGTTCCACTTATGAGAATATTCTTTACTGCATGCTGGACATGGTACAGAAATAATATCCGTCTTTGGGTGCTTGAATCAAATTCTTTATCATCATTAATTGAGTCATCATTTCCAGTTCTACCATGTACTGATGTTCTCCGCTTTACTAGGGTTTCTTTATTTCCTTCAGTTTTCGATTGAATTAACTCTTCACTTATTTCTGTTGAATCATCGGCGTGGTGAATTTTGAAATGTTCATCATGTTCCACTTATGAGAATATTCTTTACTGCATGCTGGACATGGTACAGAAATAATATTCGTCTTTGGTTTGCTTGAATCAAATTCTTTATCATCATTAATTGAGTCATCATTTCCAGTTCTACCGTGTACTAATGTTCTCCGCTTTACTAGGGTTTCTTTATTTCCTTCAGTCTTTCGATTGAATTAATTCTTCACTTATTTCTGTTGAATCATCGCGTGGTGAATTTTGAAATGCCTCATCATGTTCCACTTATGAGAATATTCTTTACTGCATGCTGACATGGTACAGAAATAATATTCGTCTTTGGGTTGCTTGAATCAAATTCTTTATCATCATTAATTGAGTCATCATTTCCAGTTCTACCATGTACTGATGTTCTCCGCTTTACTAGGGTTTCTTTATTTCCTTCAGTTTTCGATTGAATTAATTCTTCACTTATTTCTGTTGAATCATCGGCGTGGTGAATTTTGAAATGTCTCATCATGTTCCACTTATGAGAATATTCTTTACTGCATGCTGGACATGGTACAGAAATAATATTCGTCTTTGGGTTGCTTGAATCAAATTCTTTATCATCATTAATTGAGTCATCATTTCCAGTTCTACCATGTACTGATGTACTCCGCTTTACTAGGGTTTCTTTATTTCCTTCAGTTTTCGATTGAATTAATTCTTCACTTATTTCTGTTGAATCATCGGCGTGGTGATTTTTAAATGTCTCATCATGTTCCACTTATGAGAATATTCTTTACTGCATGCTGGCATGGTACAGAAATTTTATTCGTCTTTGGGTTGCTTGAATCAAATTCTTTATCATCATTAATTGAGTCATCATTTCCAGTTCTACCATGTACTGATGTTCTCCGCTTTACTAGGGTTTCTTTATTTCCTTCAGTTTTCGATTGAATTAATTCTTCACTTATTTCTGTTGAATCATCGGCGTGGTGAATTTTGAAATGTCTCATCATGTTCCACTTATGAGAATATTCTTCACTGCATGCTGGACATGGTACAGAAATAATATTCGTCTTTGGGTTGCTTGAATCAAATTCTTTATCATCATTAATTGAGTCATCATTTCCAGTTCTACCATGTACTGATGTTCTCCGCTTTACTAGGGTTTCTTTATTTCCTTCAGTTTTCGATTGAATTAATTCTTCACTTATTTCTGTTGAATCATTGGCGTGGTGATTTTGAAATGTCTCATCATGTTCCACTTATGAGAATATTCTTTACTGCATGCTGGCATGGTACAGAAATAATATTCGTCTTTGGGTTGCTTGAATCAAATTCTTTATCATCATTAATTGAGTCATCATTTCCAATTTTCCATGTACTGATGTTCTCCGCTTTACTAGGGTTTCTTTATTTCTTTCAGTTTCGATTGAATTAATTCTTCACTTATTTCTGTTGAATCATCGGCGTGGTGAATTTTGAAATGTCTCATCATGTTCCACTTATGAGAATATTCTTTACTGCATGCTGGACATGGTACAGAAATAATATTCGTCTTTGGGTTGCTTGAATCAAATTCTTTATCATCATTAATTGAGTCATTATTTCCAGTTCACCATGTACTGATTTTCTTCGCTTTACTAGGGTTTTTTATTTCCTTCAGTTTTCGATTGAATTGATTCTTCACTTATTTCTGTTGAATCATCAGCGTGGTGAATTTTTAAATGTCTCATCATGTTCCACTTATGAGAATATTCTTTACTGCATGCTGGACATGGTACAGAAATAATATTCGTCTTTGGGTTGCTTGAATCAAATTCTTTATCATCATAATTGAGTCATCATTTCCAGTTCTACCATGACTGATGTTCTCCGCTTTACTAGGGTTTCTTTATTTCCTTCAGTTTTCGATTGAATTAATTCTTCACTTATTTCTGTTGAATCATCGACGTGGTGAATTTTGAAATGTCTCATCATGTTCCACTTATGAGAATATTCTTTACTGCATGCTGGACATGGTACAGAAATAATATTCGTCTTTGGGTTGCTTGAATCAAATTCTTTATCATCATTAATTGAGTCATCATTTCCAGTTCTACCATGTACTGATGTTCTCCGCTTTACTAGGGTTTCTTTATTTCCTTCAGTTTTCGATTGAATTAATTCTTCACTTATTTCTGTTGAATCATCGGCGTGGTGAATTTTGAAATGTCTCATCATGTTCCACTTATGAGAATATTCTTTACTGCATGCTGGGCATGGTACAGAAATAATATCCGTCTTTGGGGTGCTTGAATCAAATTCTTTATCATCATTAATTGAGTCATCATTTCCAGTTCTACCATGTACTGATGTTCTCCGCTTTACTAGGGTTTCTTTATTTCCTTCAGTTCTCGATTGAATTAATTCTTCACTTATTTCTGTTGAATCATCGGCGTGGTGAATTTTGAAATGTCTCAACATGTTCCACTTATGAGAATATTCTTTACTGCATGCTGGGCATGGTACAGAAATAATATCGTCTTTGGGTTGCTTGAACAAAATTCTTTATCATCATTAGTTGAGTCATCATTTCCAGTTCTACCATGTACTGATGTACTCCGCTTTACTAGGGTTTCTTTATTTCCTTCAGTTTTCGATTGAATTAATTCACTTATTTCTGTTGAATCATCGGCGTGGTGAATTTTAAATGTCTCATCATGTTCCACTTATGGGAATATTCTTTACTGCATGCTGGACATGGTACAGAAATAATATTCGTCTTTGGGTTGCTTGAATCAAATTCTTTATCATCATTAATTGAGTCATCATTTCCAGTTCTACCATGTACTGATGTTCTCCGCTTTACTAGGGTTTCTTTATTTCCTTCAGTTTTCGATTGAATTAATTCTTCACTTATTTCTGTTGAATCATCGGCGTGGTGAATTTTGAAATGTCTCATCATGTTCCACTTATGAGAATATTCTTTACTGCATGCTGGACATGGTACAGAAATAATATTCGTCTTTGGGATGTTTGAATCAAATTCTTTATCATCATTATTTGAATCATCATTTCCAGTTCTCCGCTTTACTAGGGTTTCTTTATTTCCTTCAGTTTTCGATTGAATTAATTCTTCACTTATTTCTGTTGAATCATCGGCGTGGTGAATATTGAAATGTCTCATCATGTTCCACTTATGAGAATATTCTTTACTGCATGCTGGACATGGTACAGAAATAATATTCTCCTTTGGGTTGCTTGAACAAATTCTTTATCATCATTAGTTGAGTCATCATTTCCAGTTCTACCATGTACTGATGTACTCCGCTTTACTAGGGTTTCTTTATTTCCTTCAGTTTTCGATTGAATTAATTCACTTATTTCTGTTGAATCATCGGCGTGGTGATTTTTGAAATGTCTCATCATGTTCCACTTATAAGAATATTCTTTACTGCATGCTGGACATGGTACAGAAATATTATTCGTCTTTGGGTTGCTTGAATCAAATTCTTTATCATCATTAATTGAGTCATCATTTCCAGTTCTACCATGTACTGATGTTCTCCGCTTTACTAGGGTTTCTTTGTTTCCTTCAGTTTTCGATTGAATTAATTCTTCACTTATTTCTGTTGAATCATCGGCGTGGTGAATTTTGAAATGTCTCATCATGTTCCACTTATGAGAATATTCTTTACTGCATGCTGGACATGGTACAGAAATAATATTCGTCTTTGGGTTGCTTGAATCAAATTCATTATCATCATTAATTGAGTCATCATTTCCAGTTCTATCATGTACTGAGGTTCTCCGCTTAACTAGGGTTTCTTTATTTCCTTCAGTATCCGATTGAATTAATTCTTCACTTATTTCTGTTAAATCATCGGCGTGGTGAATTTTGAAATGTCTCATCATGTTCCACTTATGAGAATATTCTTTACTGCATGCTGGACATGGTACAGAAATAATATTCGTCTTTGGGTTGCTTGAATCAAATTCTTTATCATCATTAATTGAGTCATCATTTCCAGTTCAACCATGTACTGATTTTCTTCGCTTGAATCAAATTCTTCATCATCATTAATTGAGTCATCATTTCCAGTTCTACCATGTACTGATGTTCTCCGCTTTACTAGGGTTTCTTTATTTCCTTCAGTTTCCGATTGAATTAATTCTTCACTCATTTCTGTAAATCATCGGCGTGGTGAATTTTGAAATGTCTCATCATGTTCCACTTATGAGAATATTCTTTACTGCATGCTGGACATGGTACAGAAATAATATTCGTCTATGGGTTGCTTGAATCAAATTCTTTATCATCATTAATTGAGTCATCATTTCCAGTTCAACCATGTACTGATTTCTTCGCTTTACTAGGGTTTCTTTATTTCCTTCAGTTTTCGATTGAATTGATTCTTCACTTATTTCTGTTGAATCATCGGCGTGGTGAATTTTGAAATGTTTCATCATGTTCCACTTATAAGAATATTCTTTACTGCATGCTGGACATGGTACAGAAATAATATTCGTCTTTGGTTTGCTTGAATCAAATTCTTTATCATCATTAATTGAGTCATCATTTCCAGTTCTACCATGTACTGATGTTCTCCGCTTTACTAGGGTTTCTTTATTTCCTTCAGTTTTCGATTGATTTAATCTTCACTTATTTCTGTTGAATCATCGGCCAGGTGAATTTTGAAATGTCTCATCATGTTTCACTTATGAGAATATTCTTTACTGCATGCTGGACATGGTACAGCAATAATATTCGTCTTTGGGTTGCTTGAATCAAATTCTTTATAATCATTAATTGAGTCATCATTTCCAGTTCTCCGCTTTACTAGGGTTTCTTTATTTCCTTCAGTTTTCGATTGAATTAATTCTTCACTTATTTCTGTTGAATCATCGACGTGGTGAATTTTGAAATGTCTCATCATGTTCCACTTAGGAGAATATTCTTTACTGCATGCTCGACATGGTACAGAAATAATATTCGTCTTTGGGTTGCTTGAATCAAATTCTTCATCATCATTAATTGAGTCACCATTTCCAGTTCTACCATGTACTGATTTTCTCCGCTTTACTAGGGTTTCTTTATTTCCTTCAGTTTTCGATTGAATTAATTCTTCACTTATTTCTGTTGAATCATCGACGTGGTGAATTTTGAAATGTCTCATCATGTTCCACTTATGAGAATATTCTTTACTGCATGCTCGACATGATACAGAAATAATATTCGTCTTTGGGTTGCCTGAATCAAATTCTTCATCATCATTAATTGAGTCATCATTTCCAGTTCTACCATGTACTGATGTTCTCCGCTTTACTAGGGTTTCTTTATTTCCTTCAGTTTTCGATTGAATTAATTCTTCACTTATTTCTGTTGAATCATCGGCGTGGTGAATTTTGAAATGTCTCATCATGTTCCACTAATGAGAATATTATTTACTGCATGCTGGACATGGTACAGAAATAATATTCGTCTTTGGGTTGCTTGAATCAAATTCTTTATCATCATTAATTGAATCATCATTTCCAGTTCTCCGCTTTACTAGGGTTTCTTTATTTCCTTCAGTTTTCGATTGAATTAATTCTTCACTTATTTCTGTTGAATCATCGGCGTGGTGAATTTTGAAATGTCTCATCATGTTCCACTTATGAGAATATTCTTTACTGCATGCTGGACATGGTACAGAAATAAGATTCGTCTTTGGGTTGCTTGAATCATATTCTTTATCATCAATAATTGAGTCATCATTTCCAGTCTACCATGTACTGATGTTCTCCGTTTTACTAGGGTTTCTTTATTTCCTTCAGTTTTCGATTGAATTAATTCTTCACTGATTTCTGTTGAATCATCGGCTTGGTAATTTTTAAATGTCTCATCATGTTCCACTTATGAGAATATTCTTTACTGCATGCTGGGCATGGTACAGAATATTATTCGTCTTTGGGTTGCTTGAATCAAATTCTTTATCATCATCAATTGAGTCATCATTTCCAGTTCTACCATGTACTGATGTTCTCCGCTTTACTAGGGTTTCTTTATTTCCTTCAGTTTCGATTGAATTAATTCTTCACTTATTTCTGTTGAATCATCGGCGTTGAATTTGAAATGTCTCATCATGTTCCACTTATGAGAATATTCTTTACTGCATGCTGGACATGGTACAGAAATAATATTCGTCTTTGGGATGTTTGAATCAAATTCTTTATCATCATTATTTGAATCATCATTTCCAGTTCTCCGCTTTACTAGGGTTTCTTTATTTCCTTCAGTTTTCGATTGAATTAATTCTTCACTTATTTCTGTTGAATCATCGGCGTGGTGAATTTTGAAATGTCTCATCATGTCCCACTTATGAGAATATTCTTTACTGCATGCTGGACATGGTACAGAAATATATTCTTCTTTGGGTTGCTTGAACAAAATTCTTTATCATCATTAGTTGAGTCATCATTTCCAGTTCAACCATGTACTGATGTACTCCGCTTTACTAGGGTTTCTTTATTTCCTTCAGTTTTCGATTGAATTAATTCTTCACTTATTTCTGTTGAATCATCGGCGTGGTGATTTTTTAAATGTCTCATCATGTTCCACTTATGAGAATATTCTTTACTGCATGCTGGGCATGGTACAGAAATATTATTCGTCTTTGGGTTGCTTGAATCAAATTCTTTATCATCATCAATTGAGTCATCATTTCCAGTTCTACCATGTACTGATGTTCTCCGCTTTACTAGGGTTTCTTTATTTCTTTCGGTTTTCGATTGAATTAATTCTTCACTTATTTCTGTTGAATCATCGGCGTGGTGAATTTTGAAATGTCTCATCATGTTCCACTTATGAAAATATTCTTTACTGCATGCTGGACATGGTACAGTAATAATATTCTTTGGGTTGCTTGAATCAAATTCTTTATCATCATTAATTGAGTCATCATTTCCAGTTCTACCATGTACTGATGTTCTCCGCTTTACTAGGGTTTCTTTATTTCCTTCAGTTTTCGATTGAATTAATTCTTCACTTATTTCTGTTGAATCATCGGCGTGGTGAATTTTGAAATGTCTCATCATGTTCCACTTATGGAATATTCTTTACTGCATGCTGGACATGGTACAGAAATAATATTCGTCTTTGGGTTGCTTGAATCAAATTCTTTATCATCATTAATTGAGAATCATTTCCAGTTCTACCATGTACTGATGTTCTCCGCTTTACTAGGGTTTCTTCATTTCCTTTAGTTTTCGATTGAATTAATTCTTCACTTATTTCTGTTGAATCATCAGCGTGGTGAATTTTTAAATGTCTCATCATGTTCCACTTATGAGAATATTCCTTACTGCACCGTGGAAATCGTACAGAATTATTCTGCGTTTTCGAGATGTTTGAAGTGACTTGAATGTCATCTTCGATCGGGTTAATATTCACCGCTTTGTATGGTACTGAACTTAGGTTCTTAACAGGGGTTTCTTTATACACTTCAGTTTTGAAATGCATCAATTGTTCACTCTTCTCTTGTTGAGCAGGTTTTGTTTCTTTTGAATCAGCCGCTTGATGGATTCGAAAATGTCTCATTATATGTCCATAGCTCGAATAAACTTTGTGGCACAGCAAACAAGATACAGTAGGTTTTTTGTTGATATTTGAATGCTTCATTGAAAGTTGTCCTTTATCATCAGCTTGTTTTGTTTGTTGACGAATCTTTGAATATCTGCGCTGAGCCTCATCGTCAGTCTGATAAGCCGTTCGGTTCAGTGCAAAATCTAGAACTACTTCTGGTCCTTCTGATGCCTCTCGAAATTGTTTGTCCTTGCTTTTGTTCATCGGATGATGCAGACTTACTTCTTAACTCAATATTTGTTGTGCTCTTTCTCCTCTGAAAATTTATTTTTTTAGCTTTTGTCTCAATTATCAGAGGAGTTTGTGATCGTAGTTTTTCCACAAGAGAAGCAGCTAATTCCTCTGAATCGTCATGCTGATCTTGAGCATGTTCAATGAAATCTTGCAGATTTTTTGTATCATATCTGCAGATGTCGCAGTAGTACAGAACGGAGGCATCACTGTGTTGTGTACTGACATGCTCACAGAAATCTTCCAAAAGGAAAATATTAAACTGCATTCGGAACACCTAAACTTCTGATATAGTCTAGCCTTTGAATGACTCCTCTTTTTCATTTGGGAGAGTTGAACCAGACCATCAAGGTTTTTTTCGAACACTTGGATATGTGTTTCATACTCGAAGCACTTTCAGCAAAAGTGATCATACAGTGAAAGCATGTAAATACTGGAAACCATATCTTTACTGATCTCATATGAGAGAATAATCCTTTGAGATTGGAGAAAGTAGTGGAATGACAGATGCATTTGAGCGAGTTTATACATCTGGATCATTGCCACGCATTTCTGGCGATAGTTAATTTTGTTGCAGAAAGCTTTTCTCTCTCGATTGGATTGGGATCAATTGTCATTTGTCCTATACTGCGAAGAGGTTCATTTTTCTCCTGACATTCTTGAGACGATCTCCTCACAGTGGCACGTATGTGTCCTCATCTGAAAATTGAATTATTCATTAGCTTCCACCAGTTGAATCAGATATTGGCTCTATTTATTGTTATATTTCTTTTAAGAGTGATCCAAATCTTTGAAGAAACAATGAAGAAAAAGTTCAAAAGATTTACTTACTCTGAATCGCGAATTCTTAGATACTCGCCTCTTTTTCGTTTGAAGCATTGGTGGAAACCGCTACATCATGCACATAACTAGGTTCTTCGTTTACTGGATTCATCTGGAAATAGAAAGACAACCACATTAGCAAAGAAAATATTTTAATGGTAATGAATTGAAGCTACTGGAAACTACATGTCATTAGCCAATCAACTATGTACCGGGTTTTTCACTATAATTTGACCCCCTTAACTTTGTTACTAAAGGAGATACAAAAAAATGTTTCGTATAAAAGTTTCACGAAATCAACTGAGGGTTTTTTGATATTACTCCACAAACTGAAATATATATAGGGTGGCCAACGTATTGATGGAAACTTCATTTTTCAAATGGAACACCCTGTATATTTTTCAATGTTTGGCTAGCTCTTTTTCCCCTGATTTCGAATATGTAACATATGTTGGCCTATCTCTTTATTCTGAGAACCACAGAGTTTCAAATTTTAAGAACCACCTGCCAAGATCTGTAATGTGGATGTGTCTCTTCAATTTTCAGAGTTTCAAAGTTTTGAAATGATGACACCGAATAAAAAAAATATGTGAGATACCTACGAAATTCTTCATATCCAAACAATCTACATGATAAACTATGGTAGTATGGTACTGGAAGGCGAGCTATGAAGGCTTTGGCCAGAACAGCTCTGTAAGGGGGCACAATAGACCTTAAGGTCGCCGTGAACTGTAACCCCTCTTTAAACTAAACTAAACTGAACTAATGGTAGTATGGTAAGAATAACATCAACTAAAGAAATTTTTCAAAAGGACCACCTTCATTCAATGCACATAGTTCATATAGTTGTCTCAAGTTGTTTAGACTATTTTTGATAGCATTATTATGGCTCCGATTCAAGTCAGAAATTAAATCTTCAAAAATTTGTTTCTAATCATTACAATATTATCATTATTCTTTGTGCGTTGACGGGAATAGTTCCGAATTATGGGTTTAATATTGGTTGATTTTATATCATTAATATAATTCTCCGCTTTCATTGATTGTCATTATGCTGAAGTAAATTTTTCCTTCAGGAACGGCTATAATAACCTGTCCAACGGTGTTAAATCGGACTATTTGGTGGCCATAAAATGGGTGCTCCATTATCAATCCAAAGATCAAATTGGCGACTTAAATATTCACGAACTTCAAAAAAGGCTATGCCAGATGGTTATTAAAATTTGAAACTCTGTGGTGCTCAGAATAAGAAAGATAGATCAACATATGTTACATATTCGAAATCAGGGAAAAAGGGCTAACCAAGTATGGAAAAATATACAGGGTGTTTCATTTGAAAAAATGAAGTTGCCGTCAATATGTTGGCCACCCTGTATATATTTCAGTTTCTGGACTCATATCAACAAACCCAGTTGATTTCGTAAACTTTTATACGAAAACATTTGTGTGTATCTCCTTCAGTAACAAAGTTATGGGTGGGTCAATTTATAGTGAAAAACCCGGTACATCAATATCAATAGAACCCTAAAAACAAATTGAGCAAGTTCTGACGAGGTATATGAATGAGCAAACTTTTCGTTGGAAATGCAGAAAAAATTTCGAGAAACATTTCAACTCCTAGCAATCAGCAATCTGGTTTCATTTGTTCAAGAGTGAACTACACTTTGTATATTTAATTTCATTTTTCTTTTCTTTGTGTTATGTTTAATTTTGCCACTCTACTCATTCATTTATAGTGGTATAGGATAATTTTTGAAATTTGAAATTTTATAGGCGAGTTGTTCAGTTTAGTAACGCGAAAAAAATTAAGTGCCACATTTTGTGGATGAAGTGTTGAAAGAACTATAGAAAATTCAATTAGAATATTGAAAAAAAAAAACTTCATATTTCCACCTGCTCAGAGCTTTCTTAAATTTTGTAATGATGAACACCGCCCATTCAAATAAATGATAATTACACTTGAATGATAATTAGGGAATGACAATTTTGTGAAATCTGTTTTCAGAAAACTTTAACAATCTCTTGCCGAATCCATTTTTGACGATTCGAAGTTCAGCCGCGAAATATCGAATTAAAGTATTTGAGAACAATTTCGTTTTCGATCAGATTTCATAAAGAATGAAATACATAATGTTTTATACAACAAGCGAATAATTATCTTTAACTGGTCGTATGTGAAATTATATCCAATTTTGCTGAAAATTCAGATGATGAATAATTTTCAGAATAGCGAGAAATTTTTTTGAAAGGATGACTGCTGAGTCACAACGTATTTAATTGTTTGTCTCAAAGAATATTATGAGATCGTGAAAAAATAATTGGTACCCGTTCTGAAAAATGTTGGGTTGTGATGGCGTCATTCTAAGTGTGGAGTGCATAATAGCAAAAGCGGATGAGACAGCAGATGCAGAATTTGGTTGATAAGAAAACTATTGTACCTTAAGAAACTCTTATCTTTCATGGAGATCTTCTAGGTCGTTTGCAAAGGCATTTATCATTTGTTTCAAATAACCGCAGACCTTTGTCATTCATTAGTTGGTAGGTATTATTTGGGGTTGTTCTACTAGAATGAATACGGATTTTTTGCACCATGATGATAACTCGAAGTAGTACTACTTTCTGGAATTCATTTTATTTTAAAGTTAAACCCTATACAAACACGAAAAAATTACTTTTTCTTTAAAAATATAGTAATTGCCAATAAAAATGAGTAAATAAAAAGACAATTCAAAATTCCCGCGGAAATGCTCAATTTTGTCACGTTCTGATGATTACGTCATTATCCAGTTAACAAACTTCGACTTCTGTCAAGCGAACTGGTTTTGTCCGATCCCTTGTGGATTAAAAGTTCAATCTAAGCCTTCAAAATGAATAGGCCGGTCTGTAAATGCTGAATGAGGTGTTTCTTTTATTTGTAATAATAAATATGAGTTGAAAGTTTGCTACTTACAAAGACAATTTCACGTTTTTAAGCTTCGCTGCACAAAAATCCTTGTTTTCAGCAAAGAAACTTGCGACCATAAGGGAATCTATCTTCGGTAAGTTAATACTATTACCCTTGATGAATCCTATCTCCATTATAAAGAAAATTGTAGATTATCGAACTAGGTATTCTGTTCTCTTTCAGCTTTCAACTTCGTAAGTTCGAATCATAGATATGATATATTACATATTACTATGGTTCAAGTCACAGAACCGTGGGTTTCACAAAGCGTTTATATTGAAGTAAGTCGATGGTTTATGTCAAAAATGAACTGAATTTTGCAGAGAAATGATGACATTTCAATAATCAAGGTAATTGGAGTTTTGTGGAACCTGGCCCATGAATGTATTTTGTTGATCTAAGTACGAACATTCGAATTTGCAATACAATACCTGGATAGTGACGTCAATTTAAATAATTTAAATCAGCTTTATTTAATTCAAGGAGAATAATAAGATCACTAAAATGGTTTTTTTAGGATTGCAAAAACTCCCTTCTATGAGGAAAACTTCAATTTATATGAATTCGTAACATGAGTCAACATCCCTATTCAGCGAGTTCAAATTTCACATCGAATAAGGCTAACAATCGAAAAACGAAGTGCTTCTTCTATCCTGAGAATCTCTGGAATTTGTGAAGAGTTTTTTTTAGTGAAGCTCAGGAAACACATTCGATGACAGGTTTAATGTACCAACTTTGATCTCGAATGGGCTTAAAAATATCGTAGTTGTGTTGTTTTTTCATATCGAAATCAATCGCGAAAATAATCGTCACTAATTTATACGTAAAGGAGATAGCTTGTGATCAGATACTTGTGGATGGATTGTTTGTTATTCTTTCACCTAAAAACTACGGTTTTGATGAAACTTCACAATACTATAGCTTATGAATCAGAAAAGCACAAGATCTACAATTTATTAAGATGTTGTGTCGATTGAATTTGAATATATTTACAGCTGAAATTGAAAAAATAGGGAAGAACAGGCAAGAAATAACTTCTGTTTCCAAATCTTGAAAATAGGGTTTCGAAATAATTTGAACGGAAATCATTCCGTTCAACTTTTTTTTACTCGATTCGGCAGCAAATAATCAACTGAAAATGAAACTGTTTCTTTCTTTGAAACCTCATTACATAATGCTTTTTTCTAGCCTTCTTTTAGCCGGACCACCTGAAGTTTTTGTAGTTGTGTTTTTTAAATATTTTCATCATCACATTATTATATCAATACGACTACTGTAGTATTCTTCCGAATATAATCGAAAAACTTCACAATAATATATCTAGCTCATGAATCAGAAAGCACAAGGGCTACAATTAATTAATATGTTGTGTTAATTGAATTTGAATATGTTACAGCTGAAATTGAAAAAAAAATAGGAGAAAACAGTCAAGAAATGACTCCTGTTTCCAAATCTTGAAAATAGGGTTTCGTAATCATTTGACTTTATCACGTAGTTTTAATAGTTATAGAATGTAAAAGAACGGTTCACAACGTTATGCAAAAATCTCTGTTTTCCTACTCCTGATAATAAAGTTATTATCAAGTCGCTTTGTAATGAGGTTGATAATTATAAGATTAATTCGACTGAACATGGAAATATTCATCCAATGTAGCCTATGAAATAAATCAACCAGAATAATTGAACACCAAACTAAGGCTAAAATATTTAATTCATTTGACTAGAAAGTTATTCGTTTAACTTTTTTGTACTTGCTTCGGCAGCAATAATTTACTGAAACTATTCTTTCTTTAAAACCTCATTACATTATGCATCTTTTGAGCCTTTTTTTAGCTTGACCACTTGAAGTTTTTGTAGTTTTGTTTTTTAATTATTTTCATCATCACATTATTATATCAATACAACTACTATAGTATTCTTCCGATATAGCTCATCAATCAGAAAGCACAAGGGCTACAATTAATTTATATGGTGTGTTAATTGAATTTGAATATATTTACAGCTGAAATTGAAGAAAACAGGAAAGAACAGGCAAGAAATCACTCCTGTTTCCAAATCTTGAAAATAGGGTTTCGAAATCATTTGACTTACTCACGTCGATCTATAAATTAGAGAATGTAAAAAAACGGTTCACAACATTGTGCAAAAGTCTCTGTTTTCCTACTCCACATAATATAGTTATCATCAAATAGCTTTTTAATGAAGTTGATAATTATAAGGTAAATTCGATTGAACATGAAAATATTCTTCCAATTTAGCCTATGAAACAAATCAACCAGAATAATTGAACACCAAACTAAGGCTGAAATATTTTATTCATTTTACTGGAATTTTTCCGTTCAAATTTTTTTTACTCGCTTCGACAGCAAATAATTTACTGAAACTGAAACTATTCTTTCTTTGAAACCTTATCACATTATGCCTCTTCCGAGACCTTTTTTAGCCTTACCACCTGAAGTTTTTGGAGATTTGCGTTTTAATTATTTTCATCATCACATTATTATATCAATACAAGTACTATAGTATTCTTCCGAGTTTAATCGAAAAACATAGTAACTGCAACTTAAGGTGAATATGAATTTCTTCAAACTTTGTAGTTCTGAAATCATATTTGATATAGCGTAGTGTGATATAGTTTCACACCTTAGGATTCTATCAATAAATGGCCCTGAAAATGGGCTGAAATATTGACTTAAAAAAACATAGTTACTGATTTTTTTTAAACTCAATTCATCATGAAGTATCCCCACTCCCAAAATATTAAGTTTATCGATAAAAAAAGATCAGAATATTCGAGATTTCTCTTTTTCTTGAATCGAGCAAATCTGCTGAAAAACGCAATAATTTTCCTGAATCATGCATTCAAATCGACTGTTTAGAATGTTTTTATAAATAAGGCACAATGTATGAAATAATGCATGCTCAAAATATAAATAACCAGTCAGGATATTTTTGTTCGATGAATTATCTATTCTTCTAAGATGAAAACGAAATGTCAAACATTTCAAAATAGCCCAGGAATTTCACTTGAATTAGTGCACATATCAATAAACTACAAAAAGACATATTTTTTATTGACTTACCACATCCGTTGAGGTTTCTCCCAGTAAAGCTACATCCTTCTGATTTCTTAAGGAGGACTCTCTAAAGTCAGACCAAATCCGCAGTTCTTGACTGCAGCTATCACACACTAATCGGGGTAGTCCATCATCTGCATTAATCTGAAATAAAAGTGAAAAATTTAATCAACATAAAAAACAATAGGTTTTCAGTAACCATGTGAATAAATACAAGGTTCAAATTATATTTGAAAATAAAATGGTAAAATAAATCAAAAGATCGAATTATCTTAAATATTGTACAAAAATAACATATTCATCTTTCAGCCTGTATATAATACTTACATCGATAGACATCATTTCTCGAAGAAATTCGGAGAATGGAATACAACACAATCTGCAATATACAAGATGCAAATATTGTGAATCCATATTTAACTTGGAAACGCACGAACGTTAGAAAATTTCTCAAAACTAAAGCTCTCACTGTTTTCAGTAAAACTGATTCAAAAACTGTTGGGCCCTTGAATATATAGGTACCTTTCCCCACCCAGGTAGAAAGTGAGGACCGTTCAAAAACTTTTGAAATAGGCGAAGAGTTATACCTACGTAATTGATTTTGAATTATTGTCGAGGTAGGTAGTAATTTTTGAATGACCTGTAAAATTCATTATGATTATGAGTATATCATTTTTGTGTTTGATGTTATTGAAGAAAAACTTTTTATATTTTAATAAAAGTTTTAATTTATGTTGATATGCATATATTAAAACCTCCCTTGCAATTCTTTATTAAGTTGAAAATTTTTTGGTATTTAATGTTGCGGATGACAGTAAAAAATAATAGAGATGACGAAATATTCATTTTTTTTGCCATGAGAATATATTAAACTTTTTTTTAATAACATTCCGTAAGTAATTCTGATTGAATTGAAAAAATTCTTCCTTAGAAGTTGTCTTCTTGTTAATTCTAATTATTGCAAAATTACGAATTTACTGTCGATGGTACCCTCAGAATTTATTATCTGTATAACTTTTTCTGTTCCGATAATCATACATATTCATTTGGTGCACAATTGATTCGATAAAACTACCAGCAAATTAAAGCATATATATATGGAATTTTTGAACGTTTGTTTTTTTCATATATTTATACCTATGCATCTTCGAACTTATAATGATTTTCTGTCCAATTCCTTATTGGGGATCTTTTGAAAAACGATCATTCAAATTTTCAGTATCCTGAGAACTATTTGTTTATTTGAATTCATTTATCTATTTGACTTTTCTATTCAAATCTTGAACAATCCCTAAAAACTTCAACCGAGTCGTTTAAGATAAGTTACGTTTCAAGATTCGAAAATTTCAGGTTTTTTGGCGTAATTTAACAAGAAGTTCACATCTGTTGAAGTGTTCGAAAAAGAATGATGACGCGAATATAAATATATAATAATAATAATAATATAATAATGTGGACGATGAATAAAAAGCACCTCTAAGTGGTTACTTTTATACTATATTTTTTTTTCATTCAATCTCACAGAAAGTTGGACAGAATGAAACAAATCAACTACGATATTACCGAAGTTTCCGAACCATCCATTCTTTTTTCAAGGCCAAAACAAAACTTCTTTATTATAACAATTAATAAGTAAACACAAAACATTCGTAACTCATCAGATAAAATTACAGTTAATCAACATTAAAATAAGTAAATACAGTTGGGACGAAATTTTTAGTTAAAATCCGTTTTTTGTAACAAGTCAATGTTGACTGGGGATGCGCGTAAAAGTCGGCGCTATCAAATTTTTTCTGCAGAAACATATCTTTTCAACTGTGTCATTGAAAAGATAATTATAGTCTGAAGTTTTTCTTCGAATAAAATTTTTCTCTATTCCGCACCGTTAGCAACCCGCAGCGTGTTTTATGTTAAATCTATTGCATTAATTTTTTTCTGTATTGTGGCCGTATACCTTAATTCAGAGATATAAATATTATTGTGTTTCTTAAAATCAAGTAGGCTTTGTAACAAACTATTTTTCATTATTACATTCAATAAATATTATATTTTATAACAATAAACATATGATTTGAAATGTTGCTTTCGTTATTGAAAAATGTATTGTTATTAAATATAATATTCAATGAATGTAATGTTAAATTTTATAACGAGAAATTTTTTTATAATAACAAACATAATATGGAACATTTGAGTTGAAAGGTTGCGTTTGTTATTAAAAAAATTATTGTATTGAAATATAATATTTGATGAATGTTATAATTGAGAATCAGTTTGTTACAACGCCTACTTGATTTTAAAAAACACAATCATATCTTTGTCTTGAATTATGTCATACGGCCACAATAATAGAAATAAATGGAATAGATCTAACATAAAACACGCTACAGGGTCGCTGACGTTGAGAAATAGAGGAAACGGTACCCTGAAGAAAAAGTCAGAATTGAATTATATTTCCAATGTCACAATAAAAATTAATATTGAATGAATTTAATAAATCAAAATAAAATATAGTCCAAATTCCTGTCAACAATTCATTCAATATTTATCATCATGGACGTTACTCTTCAACAATAAAAATTAATGCTTCTAGAGAAAATAATTTGATAGCACCGCGACGACTAGCACCTTAATTCATTTCTCTGACTTTTACGCGCATGTCAAGTCAACATTGACTAGTACCAAATACCGTCAAAATAATGAAAAAATATTCATCCCTTTCCAAACAAAAATTGTTTAAAATGATAAGCGAATCACCCAGTATAAAATTTGAATATGAAAAAAAATATCAATATCAATTTTCTTTCTGTGAAAAAATCGAGAAAAAACACAAATCAAAGTAATATTTATTTAAGTATTCGTGTAATTGCGAAAATGGATATTTGTCGAAAACAAAATCTGATTTTATCACTAGAATCTATATCTTACTTATAATAAGAATATTTCAAACTGAAAGGTCATGTGAATACTACACGGGCTGGTATTTAGCGGGTATAATTTTTCTCTTGTTATTCACAAAATAACAAAGCAAAAAACACATCACAGTAGAATCGAAAAATATTGCAAGCAAAATCTTCTCCTCTAGTATTACATTTTTGAGATGCCTAGAAAGTATCAGTGCTAGTGCAATTGAAATGCTCTTGAGTACCTAGTGAAGCGACAAAAAGGTGACTCAGGCAAGTTTTGGGAAAATTTGAATTTAATCTATTCTCAAGAAAGTACATCATAAAAGACTCATGACAGGGTGAATCCCAAGAGGAAGCCGGTGGAGAAGGATCGACAATTAAAGATCATTAGTGTAGTTCAACAAAGTGACATGAATATTAGATATTGTTATTGATAAAAGAGGTATGCAAGCAATAACAAACTCGTTGAAAGGTTCGGAATTCAATGCCGTAAAATATTGTCGGCATATAAAACTGAGTTTGAAATGGGATATTATGTTAAATTTCTCGAACAATCCCATTCTATTCAAACGTTTCATTTTGTGAATATTGAAGAAAGCCTCTTCAAATGTTACATAGTATCATCATTGAGTGATGGCTAATGAAATGAAATTATTGACAAAATGTTTGAAATAAAACTAATCAGAACATTTTAAAAATATTCGACAGCAAATACAAATGATCGCAATGAAGAAAAGCAATGTGCCTTTCAAATTTTTAATAAGGGTGACAAATAAAAGTAGTGAATTTTCTAACGGTTTTCAAAAAATGGTAATTAGTTTGTCAGCTGTCAATAGAAATAATCTAGCTAAAATGTTGCTAAATAATGAAGAAATGGACTCAACTATTTCGCAAACGGAAAATCAATAAGTAAAATGCAATGACTTCCATGCAAATTAGAGCATACGGTCGTTATTTATAACATAGTATTTCAAAAATGAAAGGATCTCTATACAGGGTACTTGAGAATAAGGTTCGGTAATTTGGGATATTAATGCTTAGATGATTTATTACATAAAGTTTTCGTGGACTATGGGTCTCTTACTCAATATTTCTGAGATGCGGGGCGTTAAAATTCAAAGAAATAAAGAAAATATTGGTTTTCCGAAAATATTTTCGACACCATACACGATTTTTCTTTGCGTGTAGGTTGGTTATGACTACGCATCGAAACACATTTTTTTCAATCCAAAATAATTTGTAGTGTAATTCAAAATGTCCGTCCGAATGAATTTAATGGAAAAAATGGTACGCCAATGCTTTTTTCCCATTTGGAATCATTTCTTTGATCACCACATAATTCTAGGTAAGAGTAGTATCTTGCGTTTGGAGCCTACGACGAATAATTTTTGTGATAAAAAAGTAATGCTATTTCATCTGAGTGATATATACAATTTTTTAAATACTTCCAAAATCGTTTATAAACAGATTAATGCAGCTCAGGTACTTCATTTTCAAAAGAAACTTCGTGCATAAACCACATCGTGTTTCATTTCACAATGGGAAAGTCTCTACAAATTGGTAAACTTTCATCCGAAAAAGGGTGATATGACTCCCATTTAATCTACTGGGTAGGGACAAAGGCCCAATCAAATAAGCATCAATTATTCTAATCCATAATTCACAGAAAATTGGTCCTGATAACGAGTTTTTTTTGTGGATTATCCTCTGCTTCAAAAAATGAAAATGAAGGAACTGAGCTTCCTCAATCTGTATCTAGACGATTCTGGGACTAATCGAAGAATTTCATATTCTCTTAGATAAAATAGCATTTTATTCTTTATCTCAGAATGTTTTCGTTCAGGTGAAAAACTCAAGATACCATTCTCACCTTTCATTATGTGATTACAAGAGTAGTTTCGAATTTGAAAATAGCATTCGAGTTTCATTTTCTTCTCTTAATTTATTCGGACAGAAGTTTGTACGGGCACCACTGATGAAAATTAATAATAATTTTGATTAAAAAAAAATTGTTATGAACGTTATCATAACCTAACGAACCGCAAAGAAAATCATGTACGGTTTCGAAAAGGAACTTTGTGTTATGAAATCATCTGAGCATTAATAAAATTCCAAATTAACGGTACTTCATTCTGAAACGACCATTTGGAGCATAATTAATTGACGAGATGAAGAAAGTAGGAAATTCTCAAATACTCTGAAAAAAGTATAGTGGAAGTACTTTTTCGAAATCTAGTTGAATGAATTTCAGTTACTGTTCTTACTTTTGGTACCTACTCTTAGGAAGACGGTCCATTAGTTTGAGGAACGTGCCAGTGTTCTGAATAGAATGTGAAATACTAACTTTTAATAACAGAATATTCCAGAAATGTTATATTTCGTTTGTCACTTGGGTTCAGGTGAAGTGCCTCAATACAATGTAAAAAAAATGAAAAAACTCCTAAAGATATGATTTTTAACATCTGGTAATATGTCGTTCAATATCCCAATTCACTTGTCCTTGCTTGTTACATGGCCTGCACTTAAATGTCAGGTCAACATACTCTCTTGTTGGAAGAATTGACGCGTAAAAAATGTTATGCTGATAATGAAATTAAATTTGATGGAGAACTAAGTTCGCAATATTTGGCGGGAGGGGAACCAGGACAACCATTTTTTCTTAATAATTGAGAAATCACTGTATAGTTTCAAGTGTGTATCTTTCATATTTCAATTCGAATAATACAGGATGTCTGTAAACAAGAGACTTAGGGAAATGATTCCTTGATGAAAATAAGCAGGGGTAGCTTATATTATATGATTTTTTTTCGAAATCGACCTTCGTTCCAAGGTACAGCGATGACGAATTTACAAAAAATCGAAAATCTATCCCACGAAAGCAGTTTTCGAAAAAAATCATAGGGGCTTGTTAGTTTCAACTCCTCAAAAGAAAGTTATGAGATCTAAAAAATTTTTGTGAGTAACAGCTACTTAGTGCTTCATATTAGGTATAGTTTTCTGACTCTGACTGTGTTTTGAAGAAGCCGTAGAAAATTAAAAGTGTCAACTAGTCATCGCCTTCCAAAGGCTGTATCTTGGAAGGGGGTCGATTTCGGAAAAAAATTATATGAACTACCCCGGCTTATTTTCATCGAGGAATCATTTCTGAAAGTTCCTCGCATTTGTTTACAGACACCCTGTATAGTGTTATTCGAACAATTATTCTTCGTTCAGTGCTACAATCTCACGAGGCTTTCCATGTTATACGTTTTTCTGAAAAAGCGTATATTTATCGGTTTCCATTAGTAAAATTAATTTTCAAGAATCATAAAGAAATGAATATTTTTACTTTTAACTCAACCATCTTCTCACAGGATGACGAAGATTGAACTGAAATTGCAATAAGTTCTCCTCAGATGACGCGGTGCGCATTGGGTGATAGGGTTCTTTTCAGGATTATTGATTTGTGGAATGACGTAGAATCCTTTTCAGGGACAGAACAGTTTCCTACATAATTTGTATTTTTCAGTCTTGTACGATGAAAATAGAATCCTATTTATATCATATGGTTATGATGCTACACAATTCATTCGAATTACTAGATGTCCTACCAACCTGACTAGACAAGAAAATATTTCAATCAAAGTTGTATGATATAGAAATGTCTTCAATTTAGTATTCAATTGGTATAATACAATTCAATTTCAGGCAATTGTCTGCATTCTATGGATAGGCCCTCATATGGTTGAAACTTCTGTTCAAACTAGCAATTTGGCTATCATTTTTTATTCTTTGTTTAAAATAGCAAATAAAACGACATGCAAAAAATATTCACTGCAGTCAAGGACAGTAAGGACAGAAAACCGAATATTATTGCAGAATGGATCTCAGCATAATTTACCTATATTCATGATTGTTTGCTAAATATATCTAGTGCTCTGGTTTTTTGGTCACTGAGTCAACGGCAGTAAAACTGTCGGGAATTTTTTTTCTCAAATTATGCCTTCGCTTTTTACTGTATTTTTTTCAAAACTTCATACATATAAATGCTTCAATTAGAACTATTCAGGTAACATTCGGTCGCGGTGTTCGAATACCTATACCACTTGAACTCTATCAGCAATTATTTTTGCTTCCAGGTATAATATTTTCTAACATATCGGTTTTTATACATTTTCATTAATCAGATCCGGTAGAAAAAGAATACATTTCAGCTGATTCAGCTCATATGAAAATAGTGAATGGCCGACAAGATTATTTTCTCCCTTCATATATTATTTTCCTTTCTATAAAGAACTTTATACGTATGCCATCATTTTTGAATCCTCATAACCTATTTTCTTCTCATATCGAATTTATTGTATATATTATAATGTGTTCAATATATAATGAAAGACCATTCTGGCGATCCACTTTACCTGAGAATAATGAACATCATTTAATCGAAAAACAGTAAAAAGTATATAATATTATTTTATTTATCTAATATTCATTTGAATAGTGATATGTGATACATTTTTGAAATCATCCAGATAAAAAAACTTCCCCTTAAAATTTTGAAGAATCAAAAATCCTAGTAATTTCTGGGAAATCGCTGGACCAAAAAATTTCATTAAATTATTTTGGAATTGATCTTTAAAGTGCCAGCAGAATGTTACAACAAATTTCAGAATTGCTGTTCCCAAGAGGAAAGTGAAGACGTATCATTTCACTCTCCTAGACTCGATGATGTGATAACATCTTGGATAAAATAGGGTACTATCGAGGTTCGTTAATACACAAACAGAAAACATCTTTGCTGCATTGTCTATAAAAGCTATAAGGTACAAATATGTTACGGAATCAACAACACGAGAAGTTTTTAATCTTCTCTGGGTAGACGATCATTAGGAAACTAATGAACAAGTTTAATTGGAGCGTTATTATCACACTCACGACTAGAAATGTTTATTCCAATATCATCAATCTTGTGCTCTGTGTATTCAAGTGAATACGTATAGTCGTGTTTCACTGGATATTTTTCTTTCATCTTGATTTTTCTATTATGCTAAAGGAAAACGAAAATACATATTCGAAATACGTTTTGTCTGGTCATAATTCACTTCACAATATCGCACAACTCGATGGATGAATCAATTTGAGCAAGATTTCACCAAATTATAGTATGATGGATCGGAGAAGTTTATACATGGTGTTTTATAATATACGTGCAGGACTGTTATAGTTGGTTCAGAAATGACCAATTTAGCCTCTAAAATCCATCATTTTTGAGAATAAAATTTTAGAAAACTCACTTTTTGCGAATATCTCCGGAATCTTTTATCGTACAAAAACAAATTTCGTTAGCATTTTTTAATCATAAGAAGATATGTTTTGTATGGATATTTTTTTCAAGTATTAATTGGCGAAGGTTTTGAACAGTTTGTAGGTATTTTTTCACCAACTTCTACGCTGATGAAAAATAGTTATTGTTGTAATGAGTGGCACATGAGAGCATCAACATTTTTTAAAACTGAATGTAAATTTGAATTGTCTGAGACATAATAATTAACGAAATTGCTTCCAATACAATATTTCTATCATCCAGATCTATAGTCCGTTCACGAAAGGTTGAGCGCACAGTAGGCATTTCTTTATTTATCTGAAGTTGGCAGTATTTGCTGTCATAACGTAATATAAAGTCAACGTTGCCGAATGTACCCGGCCGCGTCCGACGAGCTTGCGAGTTATCAGACAACTCTATGCAATATTGACAACATTGCATATCAATCTGACAAGAAAATTATTAACATAACCCAAAATTTTAATATACACAGTGGAATATGCCAAATTTCCATGGCCAACCGACGGCTCAACCTTTCGTGAATGGACAATAGTGACCTTTCTGTGTCGTTAATATAGAAACTTACTTTTTTTAACGGTGAAAAAAATACTTTTTCTGTGACGGGAAAAAATTTTGATATTTCATATCTCTTTACAGGTCACAAAATATAACTTTTTACGAAATAACTTTTTCCACTGCCAAGGAAGTGAGTGTCTATATATCCGGGCAAAAATTACTCACATTTTTTAAATTGTCGTTATTCCTGTCACATAAGAAAAAGTGTATTATGCACGGGAAAAATCTTAGATTGCAGCTCTCGGGAGACATCCCGAGCTAAAGCTAAAATCTAATACTTTTTTCACTTGAATGATAAATAACTATTTTTAACGGTGAAAAAAGTACCTAATCATTTACATATCCATAGTGATAAAGAAAAGTCAGGTTTTTTTACAGTTGTACAAAAAATAATTTTTTTGCAACAAAAACGTATTTCCATTTAGTTACACAAACAATCGGGACTGAGATATAAGATTGATTAGCGAGTCTAGTTCTTACTGGTTCGAAATACAAGAGTTGATGAAAAAGTGCATCTCGCAAATCGAAAAATTGGAAAATTTAGTAACAAATCTTAGTAGTTCTTATCAGAGTTTCGAAGTTCTGATCAGACCTAAATTGTTCTTTACTTATCTTAATAAGTACACTGAAATGCATATATTGAAATTCTTTTGCTATAATATATATAATTTGGGCTAGAAAAGTTGTCATATACCTATTTGAGTAAAATATGGACGTATTCATAACTGGAACTTTAACTATAGCAAATATATCAGGAGTTTGAATAGCAGAATACAATAGACTCATTGTTGACATTCAATTGATTCAATTGATGTTATCTTCTTAGAAATCTTCTAGTGTATAAGGGATTTTGAGTAAATTGAAATTATGGAAATTTTTCCTACTTTTTCTATTGAACATAAAAAGATGTTTTTTGTCGAGTTCGATCGATTTCGTATCGACCTTGTTTCGCCTTAGGGGGGTTCTATGGTCAAAAGCGCAAATTTCAACAGAATCAAGCTTCTGCTTTAGTCAAATATCGATTTTTTGAAATTGTTCATTCTGTTACCTGCTGCAGTGAGTACTATTGAGTCACTTCAGAGTTCGGCTATGTTGATGGACTCTGAAAAGTTAGATAAATTTTTGCTGAGGCCTAAATCGATTTTTGATGGGAAATTATTGTTGTAGTGGTAACAGGTAGCTGATTCTGTGAAATTTGAGGTAAGAAGAGTTGTCGTATACCTATTTGAATAAAGTACCCTTTCAAGTTTATACTACAGGTACTTCAGATATAGGCAATATATCAGGCGTTCAAATAGCAGAATACAACAGACTCATTGTTATAACATTCAATAGTTTACTATCTTCGTAGAAATCGTTTGTCGGTGTACAATGAATTTTGTGTACCTAAATTGAAAATATGGAAATTTTTCCTACTTTTTCTATTGAACATTAAGTTTATTGCGTTTACTGAATAGAGATTTCGGGCCTAATGAGCAATGCGAATTCACCGTCATAACTGTTTAGATCGTTTCGGAGAATTACAGGGACGGGTTCAAGGAAGGGGATGGGGGGACCATTCCCCCCAATATGGAACAGAGTTGGCAAATTTGCAGAGCCATTGGTGAATTTTCGAAACATTAGGAAAAATTGTCAAAGCAGTTGGAAAAATTTCAAAAGATTTGAAAAATTCTCAATGAAGTTGATACAGGTTGATCAGAGTTGGCAATTTTTCAAAGCAGTTGGTAGCTTTTCGAAGCAGTGGGAAAAATTATGGAAACAGTTGGGCAAATGTCAATGGAGTTGGTGTAGGGGCGTGCCCAATATTGATCAGAGTTGGCAAATTCTCGAAGCAGTTGCTGAATTTTCGAAGCACTTGACAGACTGCTTCAAAATTTTACCAACTGCTTCGAAAATTTTACAACTTTTTTGAAATTTTACCCACTACTTCAACATTTTTCCAACTGCTCCGAAATTTATTCAACTGATTTGAATTTTTTTTGAATGCTTCAAAAATTTACCAACTGCTTCAAAAATTTTGCCAACTCGGTTCAACATTGGGGGGAAATCGTCGCCACCCATACCACCCCCCATGGCTCGTCCCTAAATATTCTTATTTTTTCAATTTTAATTTAGGTTCTGACGAATCACTCCTGAACATTGCTTCGAAATTTTAAGAATTTCTTCCTTTTTTCCTGGTCAAATCCAGTGAATCAGTTATGAATAAAAAGTAGGACAGGAACGTGAAAACCTCAAGGCTCTATCTTAAATAACAAGCGAGAAACCAGGCTGTCTCACCCAAAATGGGATGCACTGTACATATTTGGTAATAAAAAGAGAAAAAAAGGTTCATTTAATATATGAGTTCAAATAAATTCTAGGCACCCATTCTCAACTTTCAGACTAGGCAATATGGATTGTTGAATTCAGTGAAAGGTCTCAATTTTCAAGTATTTTTTTAAAGATTCGAATTAACTCGAAAACGGCACATCATACGAAACGACAAAAAATTTTTCAGAATAATCGAAATAATATTCAATTAAGTTCAACAATATGTGGGTGGAATTTCGTTTACGAAGAATACTAACCCCATCAATGAAAGTCTATATCCTGAAAAATATTTCATTCGATAGCATCGAATTTCTTAATCGATTCTCAATCGCCTGTATATTTCAATATGGATTGTTGAATTCAGTGAAAGTTCTCAATTTTCAAGTATTTTTTTAAAGATTCGAATTAACTCGAAAACGGCACATCAATACGAAACGACAAAAAATTTTTCAAAATAATCGGAATAATATTCAACAATATGTGGGTGGAATTTCGTTTACGAAGAATACTCACCCCATCAATGAAAGTCTATATCCTGAAAAATATTTCATTCGATAGCATCGAATTTCTCAATCGATTCTCAATCGCCTGTATATTTCAAGTGAGACGAATCGAAATAATTCTATTGAAATATAGTCCACAGTTAAAGACTCACTCTGTACAGATAATCTGCTCCCAAAATATTGAAACTTTGCGTTTTAACACCCGGTGGCATATTTCTTCAACATTGGAGTTTCAAAGATTTTTTCATCAATGAGCAGGTAATGAAAATATTTTATATACTTACCCATCTTTAGTCAATATGGAAATAATTGGACCATATTTTCCACTTTTCATTTTTTTACATTGAAAATCTTGAATGACAATGGAATCAACTGACATAATTCAAAGGAATTTCAGAAAATGTAATCAAATAGGATATTAGAAAGGTCAATTGTGTGTGGTGTTCATTTATAAATAAGAGAATATCTTGGAAAAAATACATTTATTACAAAGAAATATGGTTCACAGCTCAAAATCAAGGCTGTGTTTATAACGATATATTTTATGATGCAAAACATTTTTTCATTATTACCAATAACTTAATCAATACAAACATTCACAAGTATCATCATTTCGCGAAATACGTTATATTGACGAAGTGAAAGGACTTCAAATTCATCTATCAACTGATGGAGTTCAATTATTAATATAAAGTAGGTATATTCCTTCGTCTCTGGAAGTCATAAAGTAATTCAAACCTCAATAATTCCTATTCTACTGTACAAAACCAGAATCATTAAATGAAATTCTTAACATCCTTTGCCAATGGCGACGAGAGAAATGGGTGCATTCGAAGTACGAAGATTTTATCAGAATTCAAAGAACTTTCTGGTTACTTTGGGTTAGATTATGTAACCGTATTATCACTAACAATTGAACAATATACTCGAGAAGCATATTATCAATAATAAGTACCGTTTTTTTTCAATCGCAGTGCATGAAAACATCACATAGGATTTGTTATATTATGATCAGTGATTATGATAAGTCATCTGATATTTCGCTTTGTTGACCTAGTGGTTCGGAGGATAGCAAATTTATTCAACTGTAATTCCTGATGCTTTCGGAAATGTTTGAGCATATTCGAACGAGTAGAATACATCGTGGACCTGGACATGTAGTCGATATGAGTTCACTTTCCTTTGAATTTTTGGGACTTGGTTCATCTTCACCAGAACACTCATCATTTATCTTTTTCCTCTTCATCACACTTTTATGTTCCTGGAATGCATCGACATTAGATATTGTGGCACAATGATTTTCCTGTTGATTTAACTCCTCATGATTAGGATGATGCTTTCGGAGATGTCTGGTCAAAAAACCACGGTTAGAGTATTCTTCACTGCACTTTGGACAAAGAAGAGTAATATTTTTTGTTTCTAAGATGTTCGAATAAAAGTGTTCCTCATCATATGTTTTCCGTTTATCTAGGGTTTCTATTTCACTTCAGTTTTTGATTGAATTAATTCTTCACTTATTTCTTGCTGAGGAGGATTCTTTTCTGTTGAATCAGAGGTGTTGTGAATTTCAAAATGTCTCATCATGTTCCACTTATTAGAATATTCTTTACCGCACTGTGGACATCGTACAGAATTATTCTGCGTTTACGAGATGTTTGAAGTTACTTGAATGTCATCTTCGATCGGATTAATATTTACCGCTTCGTAAGGTACTGAACTTTTCTTCATAACAGGAGTTTCTTTATACACTTCAGTTCTAAGATGCATAAATTTTTCGCTCGGTTCTTGATGAGCAGAATTTGTTTCCTTTGAATCAGTCGCTTGATGGATTCGAAAATGTCTCATCATATTTCCATAGCTCGAATATACTTTGCGGCACAGCAAACATGATACAGTAGGTTTTTTGTTGATATTGGAATCCATCATTGAAATTTGTCCGTTATCATCAGCTTGATCATTTTTTTCTTGCCGTATCTTTGAATATCTACGTTGAGTCTCATCGTCAGTCTGATAATAATAATAATAAACTTTATTCACCAAAAATCATCGAATACAATGAAGTTGGGAGAAGTCAAGAAAAGAAAAACAAAAAATACATAACAGTGCTTCTGTTAAGTTTAACATATTCCTGACAAAAAATCAGAAATACTGTAGGGTTCATGTTAAATTAAAAGTTTGTGAATCTTCCTTCGAAAATTCTTAAATTTGTCAATCTCTCTTATGCCTCTTGGAAGTGCATTGTACAATTTGATACACATATAAGTACATGATTTTTCGGTGGAAGAGAGGTTATGCTGAGGATAAATAAAATAATCATTCCTTGTATTATATGAACGGGTCTTTCCGAACTTTGCGAAGTATTGCGGTTGTTTGTACACAAATTGTAGGCATTTGAATATATAGATGGCAGGTAAAGTTAGTATATTATTTTTTTTTAATACACCTCTACAAGTCTCTCGATACTTCATCTTAAATATACTTCTTATAGTGAATTTCTGTATTCTAAATATTGTTAAAGCGTTTGGGCTATTTCCCCAGAACATAACGCCATAACTTAAAAGAGACGGAAAGTTAGAAAAATATACAGCCATAAGAAATTCGATAGTGAATTCAGTTCCTAGCACTCGCAATGTATACACTACTTTGTTCAGCTTTCCCTGAAGTTCAGCTATGTGTTCGGCCCATTCAAGGTGTTTGTCAATGGTTATGCCAAGAAATTTGGTATGATCTTTTAACTCTACTATTTCACCATTCAGAGTGATCAACAAGCTTTCGGATTTTCTGAGTTTGTGAGAAAAAAGGACTAGCTCAGTTTTATTATGGTTGAGCATTAGATTATGCGATAGACACCACGACTCAACTGACTCAGATGTGGCATTCAAAAGTTCCTGTAGAGCCGACAGGATTTTCTGGCGAAGTATAATATTGGTGTCATCTGCGTAGTTGAAGAAGAAATCATATAACAGAGGAACTACTTCTGGCATATCATTAACATATATGAGATAGAATAATGGACTCACGATGCTACCCTGAATCACACCTCTTATTATTTCCGTCATCATGGATCTATAGTCGATTCCATCCATATTCAACTCAACGTATTGAAAGCGTCCCCGCAAATAACTTCTAATTAAATCCAGCTGTTTATCTCTTATGCCATACATTTCGAGTTTCATTATGAGAATATCGTGAATAACCGAATCAAAAGCCTTAGAGAAGTCAATGAAATATCCCAACAATAGATCATCTCCCTCCAGGCCCTCAGTCAGTGTCTCAATCAATTTGTAAATTGCCGTTTCGGTGCTTTTACCAGGAATGAAACCATGTTGCCGACAATTGAATACACCAAACTTCCTGAAAAAACTATATAATCTATATTAAAGAACTTTTTCGAATATTTTCGAGAAACTATCTAGTAAACTAATTGGTCGATAGTTTCGAAGATCTGTTGGATCATTCTTTTTGAAAGTTGGTTTTATCACAGATATTTTGAGTTTTTCAGGAAATATTCCATATTTAAAACTATTATCTAATATATAAATATAACGGCCAATTTTCGTTGTGATTTAATAACTCAACAACGCCTTCACCGATTTGGCTAATTTTGGTCTTGAATTATTCATGGAAGTCTAGGGAAGAACTTCACGTATAGAAAATTCAAAGGAAATCTTGGAAAAGTGTAAAATCAACATTACAGGTTTTTCATTTTCAGTGCCATCTATAGTCGTTTTCGAGTACTACGAATGCAAGGCAGTTTCCTATATTCTTTGATTAAATTGTCATAGATGGCGAACCTGTAAAAACTATTAGAGATTTTAATTTTCAACGAATTGAAATATTAAAATTACCGACATTACACTTCAGTGCATAATCATCATAATGGTACATTATTGTAATAACTTATCAAAGAAATCTGAAATATTTATTATTTGGCCGTAATTTCAGAGTTCACAGAACACTAATATACAGAGTTCGTTCTTCATCACTTCTTTCAAAGGAACGTCTATGTTTCAATAAAAATTCGAGCACAGATGGCATAGAATTATATTATCAACATTATTATATGTTCTGTGATGTTCGCCATCTAATCAAATATATTTTATGTTCTGTGATCAAATCCAAGAATTGTGGAATAAAAACAAATATAAGCATTATATGGCAGAAGATATTTTAAATCGTATTCGTCATCATGCAAGAAATCCTGGTTTGTTGATAACCTTGAAAATGTACAACGAAGCTTTGATAAGATATGTGTTCTACCATTGGAAATAAAGCATTAGAACAATTGGGTATGACCGCACCAAATCGTGAGATACATTATTTGTTTGATCGTGAATTGCAACGTGAGCAGTAGTTCAGTTCTAATGATTTACGTTTATTTATACAATCGAATATAACAAAACTGAATATTCAAGAAAAACATGTATATGACACAATCATTCAAGCCGTTTCCAATAATGCAGGTGGATTACATTTCTTGGATGCACCTGGTGGTACAGGCAAAAATTTCGTTGTATCATATATTTTAGCGACTATTCGATCGAAACAGAAAATTGCATTGGCACTTGCATCTTCGGGAATTGCTGCTACATTATAAGAAGGGGGTCGGACCGCACACTCTGCATTGAAATTGCCATTGAATGTACAGGTGATTGAAACTCCAAATTGCAATATTTCGAGAAATTCTGCTATAGCAAAAGTTCTTCGATTAATGCCAATTATTTTATGGGATGAGTGCACAATTGCGAATAAAAATAAATTACTAGAAGCATTTAATCGAACAATGCAAGATTTACAGGGTAATCAACAGCTTTTAGGTGGTGCTCTGTATTGCTGTCAGGAGGCTTTCGTCAAACATTGCCTGTCATTCCTCGATCAACTACTGTTGATGAAATAAATGCCTGTTTGAAGTCATCAGTTCTTTGGAGATATGTACGAAAATTGACACTGAATATTGATATGCGTTTTCAACTAAATAATGATGCAACTGCCTATGAGTTTTCAAAACAATTGTTAGAAATTGGTGATGGCAAAATACAAATCGACAGTACCAACGGACTGATCACCATATTACTGGTAAATCAAAAGGAGAAGTGTGTTTGATACCGCGTATCCCTATGATTCCAACGGATATGCCATTTGAATTCAAACGGTTACAATATCCCGTGCGTTTATCATTTGCGATGTCCATAAACAAGGCCCTAGGGCGAACACTTCACGTTTGTGGTGTGAATTTGAAGGAATCATGTTTTTCACATGGCCAACTTTATGTTGCCTGTTCCAGAGTCGGTACTCCCAATTGTTTATTTATTCATGCTGAAAATGGAAAAACAAAAAATATTGTTTATCCAATTGTTTCAGACTAACACCTACCATAGTGAGAGTACCCAATTCTTTTTAATTTTTTAGTTTTTACTCTTTGCAGTCTTCATCATTTAGAAGGCATTGGCAATTGGGAATCGGACAACGTCTTTAGAATGTTTTACCTTGAATGTATATTATATAGTTTTTACTCTTTGTCATAGTTGAGAAATAACATTTAATAGTGAATCTTTGTGTTTATTTCTGATAAATATAATATAAACATTTACATTATGTTTTTGTAGTGAGTTTTGATGAGCAGTTCCATACATTCGAAATTAGACTAACTAAGAAATTTTATTTTTTTGTTATATTTCTAAGTTTATTACTATGCCTTATACGTAGCGAAGCACGTACCGGGCAGCTAGTTCATTATATAAGTAAGTGGTTGGACTATATAGTTTATACTCTTTTTTATGACATTTACGGGTATTCCGTCTTGGCCAGTACTATTTTTGTTACTTAGCGTTTTCACAACCTGACAAATCTCAGATTCGGTTATATCGAACATATAGAATGAATTTTCTACGGGCTTCACAAGTTTACCATGTGATGGAGAACTCGAGAGGGATTCCGAGTCAGGACCTCGAAACACGGCACTGAAGTTGTCTACAACTGCTTGAGGAGTACCCAGCTTATCAAGTTGATTTGTGTTTATGTTTCTACCAGTTTTATTATTGATGAATGACCAGATTGTTTTATTTTTATTTGCCGAGTTGTTAAATTTATGAAAGTAGAATTCCTGTTTCGCTTTTTTGATTGTCGCATCATAGGTTAATTTGAGCTTTTTATAAGTTGAATTGATTTCCGGATTACTACCAGAGATAACATACAAAATGTCCAGAACATTCTTCAGCCTATCGATTTCTGAATTTTTCAATGGTGAGAATTTATTTTTAGGTGTCATTTTGATGATTTTTGTTGGGAAATCAATCTGAAAGATATTTTTATATAAACCTATAAATTGATTCCACTGAGAATTAACATCTTCCGAAGGAATAGTAGGTATATATAAACTCCCAGTTCAGTTCTGACAAATGTTCAGTGAATATTGCGAGGCCTTCTTCACTTATAGGACGTATTTTTGTTAATTGGTGTGATCTGAAAGGTGTGGCTGTTTTGTATAGGCTGACAGTGTATTGTCGAGATTTGTTATTATATTATCGATGCATGACGCTTTTCGTGTAGGAGTACTGATAAGCAGTTTAGCATTGAATGATTCAAGAATAAGTAAGAATTTTTTTTGTTGAAATCTTTTGAGGAAGGCTCGGTATGAATATTAAAGTCGCCTGCAATCAGATAGAGCACGTTCATGTCAGATAACATTTGAAGGAGGGTAATCAATTTCTCGAAGAAGAGATTCACATCACTTTTTGAAGAATTTGAAGATCGATACACTGAAGCAATAACAATGTTATTGTTTACTAGTCTCATTGATATGGCCGCGCATTCAAAAGAATATAGAACACTCATATGAACTACATCTTTCATTTCTGATACATTATCGATAAGATTGTCCCTGATGTAGACTGCACTACCACCATGTGTTCCATAATTCCGACACAATGATGAAGCGAGTTTATAATTTGTCAAATTGTAGGCACATAGTTGATCTCTTGACATCCAGTGTTCTGTGATTGCCAGGAATTGACAGTTTTGTTTATGAAGTAATCCAAACTTGCATAGCTGGTACTTAAGGATTGCACATTCAAATGAATTAATTTTACCTTCTTTGGTTGTTCCTGAAAATTATGCCTGTAGTTGGGCGATTTTTCTGAAGATGAAATAAAAAATTATTGATTATTGTCCCTTCTGGCCATAAATTGGGATCCTTGAGTTTCTCGAATAAAGTTGACGGTACTGAAATCTTAAAAGATGAGTATTCTTCGGGACGATTCGACTGAATTTTGTTACAGAACACATCGGTGAAATCATTTTTCTTCAGATAATCGATTATTTTTTCCTCTGCGAGAAGCGGATCTAGGTTACTAATATGAGCGTGGGAGTACGGTGTAATTGCCTTGATCTCTTCTGTTTTTCCAGTTCGGTTTTGTGCAAAATCTTGAACTACTTCTGGTCCTTCTGATTCCTCTCAAAAAAGTTTGTCCTTGTTTTTGTCCATCGAATAATTTAGACCTACTTCTCAATTCAATATTTGTTGTGCTTTTTCTCCTCTGAAATTAATTTTTTTAGCTTTGGGTTCAATTATCAGAGGAGTTTGTGATCTGAGTTTTTCCACAAGAGATGCAGCTAATTCTTTTGAACTGTCATGCTGATCTTGAGCATGTTTGATGAAATCTTGCAGATTTGTTGCATCATATCTGCAGATGTCGCAATAGTACACAACAGTGGCATCGCTGTGTTGTTTACTGACATGCTCACAGAAATCTTCCCAAGAGGTAAAAATCAAAGTGCATTCAGAACACCTATACTTCTGATATAGTCTAGAGTTTGAATGACTTCTCTTCTTTATTTTGGAGAGTTGAACGAGACCATCAAGATTTTTGTTCGTTGTTTATGTGTTTCTTACTCGAGAAACTATCAGCAAAAGAGATCATAGAGTGAAAACATGTAAACACTGGAAACCATATCTGCGCTGATCTCAGATGAGAAAATAATCCTTTAAAATTCGAAAAAGTAGTGGAGTGACAGATGCATTTGAGCGAGTTATACATCTGAATCATTGCCTCACATTTCTGGCGGTAGGTGATTTCTATTTCAGATAGCTCTTCTATTTCGATCGGGTTGGGACCAATTGTCATTTGTCCAATACTGTTAAGGAGATGTTCATTTTTCTTCTGATATTCTTGGGACAATCTTTTCATAGTGGCACGTAGTGGGTCCTCATCTGAAATTTTAAATATGTATTAGCTTCAACCAGATGAATCAGATATTGGTTTTTTTTTGTTATGGTAATTTAAAAAGTTGAACTGAATTTTAGGTGAATTATGAAGGAAAAATTCAAATGATTGACTCACTGTGAATCTCGAGTTCTTGGATACTCTCCCCCATTTCGTTTGAAGCCATTTCAATGGAAACTGCTACATCATGAACATCACTAGGTTCTTTATATACTGGATTCATCTGGAAATAAATAAAAAACCACATATGCAAATAATATATTGTAGTGTTAAAGAAAAGAAGCTACTGAAAACTACATGTCATAAGCCAATCAACTATGTTCAAAATACCAATAGAATCCTAAAAACAAGTTCTGACGAGGTATGTGAGCAAAGTTTACTTCATTTATTCCTATATTCTCGTGATAAGTTAAGTGAGTGCATTTAATCGATTAGAATCAGTTAATCACAACATCACAACTGTTCGATCTGAGAAAAGTTAAATGTTTAATGTACTACTGTCATTTAATATCTCTAACTCTCTTCAATAATTGAAAGTTGACTAACGTGTACTGCTATATTTGTCGCAATGTAGGTAAGTATACCATCTGAGGGATATTTTTGTCAGGAAGTTCTGAGATAGTAAAAGTTATCGTATGGTTTCATTAATGGAAACACTAATTACATCCCAATAAATAAAGAGTAGGGAGTTGAAGGCCGATACATCTTAAGAAACCAAGGATACATAACAAGAAAACCCAGGAAAGAATGAAACGGAACGAAATGAATTTTTATGAAAAGTTATATTACTAACAAAACCTCTGTGAAAATGTTCTGACTTGAGGTCAGAGTCACGAGAAAAATAATTTCACTCACACTCACAGAACCATTGATCTCATTATGCACATGGTGGTAACGTCCAGCCTAACCGTATTTTGCGAACACGATAACTTCAGAAAAGAATAACTTGAAAGTTTGAGGGTATGCTCAGGATTTGAAAATAAAAATGGAATTAATAAATTATTAATGAAATGAACCTATTCATCTTAGGATTTTCGAATCAGAGTGCTCACTTCAAGTTCAAATGAAATATTAATCATTGTTAGCGTTCGCAGATTTGTATAATTATATTCCTCCGGAAACTAGGAATTTCATTGAAATTATGAATATGTGTACTGATTCATACTAATGAAAATCAGTTATTTTCACTTTTACCGCATTTCAATACAAACTTTTGAATAGCTATATGAGATTTTTTTCACAAAAAAATTGCTTTCAACTGAACAAGTCGAAAAAATGATTGAAAATGTAGCTCTGCTGAAATATGGAATAGGTATGACTAGATTCAAAAGTTTTCCTCCAATGATTTTTTTTTTGGGCTTCAGCGAGAAGATATAGAATTGAATCGAATAAAAAATCTTCATTTCCCAAATCATTAACATACAATCTAAATCAAAGAAAAGGAAAACAAGTCAAAATTTGAACATAAACAAATCATGAATAACACCCGGAGGAAAGCATGCATTTCACAATCGACAACAAAAATTCTTGAATTCAAGTACCCATTCAATAGGGTTCACATTTGACAATATTGTTTTTCTGAAAATTTCAAATTCATGAATATTCCTTATAATTCAAATTAAAAAATTTAATAATCTTATGCTGTCGTTCGTTCTACGAGTAGTATTCCTATTCTAAATTGAAGAAAATATCGCTGATTTTTATGAAAGAATAATAAAACATTCATATACATAAATGTATAGGTCTGTCAGAGTAAGTACATTGTTTCACCTGAATGCACCTCTACACGTTTCTTTGAACTTCATCCCCAACATTGTCCTTATGGCTAGTTTTGTGTGATAAATATTTGTTTTGCTGAGGCATTCTCAGAGTCTTACTGTCAATTTGATTCACTAAGGCTCTCAGACTGCAGACCTTTATTCACAAAATGTGGAATTTTAACTTTGCCCTCTATTTACATTTTTAAATGAAAGAGCATGAAAGAAATATTGTGACACTGTCCAGCTTTTACGGCTATAACACCAGAAGTGAGGGTACACTATATATCCCCAAACACAAAACTGCCAAGTTCGAAATGTCACCCTTATATCAGTGTATAGAAATTTACAATCATTTGCCACATAGTATTCGATCTATTAATTGATCATGCTAAATTTAAAAAATCAGTTAAGAATTCACTTTTAGAAAAATGTTATTATAGAGTAAAGGATTACCTTGATGAATGTATTACTTTGTTGAATTTGATTTTTTTGTTAATTTCTTTCTCTCTTGACTTATCCTATACATGTATTTGTCTTAAAGGATCAATAAATGTTATTATTATTATTATAAACTGCGGAATTTAATCTGTTCAAAAGTATATCGCAATGTACCTACTGTCCAGTTCAAGTGGCAGTCAATATACAAAAAGTTTTGTTTGAGAATTAGTCTGAACCGATCCAGAACTGAAAGCGATGCCAAGCGGAGGTGTTAATTTTGATCGACTATTGGAGAAAATGAGTACCTTAGTTTTATTATTATTCAGAACTAGCCCATTTATTGTACACCAGTTCTCGATCAGTGTCATAGTAAGGTTTTCAACAACTCCTTCCATATCTTTGGATGACACAATAATATAAGTATCATCAGCGTAAAGGTATAGTTCTATCATTGCCTCAGTCAAGCATTCTACAAGAAACTGGTTGTTCTCCGATGAGTTAAAATCATTCAATAAGAAAAATTTCGAGAAGTTATTATGTAGCATTGGCGACAAATTATTATCGATATTTTTCGAAGATCTTAGCGAATGAAGTGATGAGACTGATTTGGTGATTGGTCTATAGTTGGATAGATTGTGAGAGTCTCCCTTCTTGTAACAAGGCCGTACTACTGAATTCTTCAGGCGATCCGGAAAAATGCCTGCCCTAAATGAACAATTTATAATGAAACACAGTGGTTTGATAATGTGCAAAATATGACGCTTAATCACTGTCATTGGGATTTCATTATACCCAAATGATTTTTTGTTTTTCATTAATTTAACAGTCGATAAAAATTCAGGTTCCTAAACCTGAAATAAACAAAGAGAATTTGTGACCTTAGATTTACCGTTAGTGGCCAGATCGACATTGAAATTACCAGACAAAGTTTTCGGTATATGGATGAAGAAATCATTGAATTGATCTGCAAGTTGAGAGCCTTTTAGTAGAGCACTAGAAAGATAGGTGTGCCAGACAGGCTGACTGGGTCCAACCATAGACTCGAAAATTACAGATCACTCGCAAATTTTCATCGCCATCTATCGGGGTTATGCACCAACATTACAGGATTAAAACCACTTTTGATTACAGATTTCATTTCATTCGAATTGTTCTGTAATTTTCGAGTCTGTGGTTGGACCCAGCATGGCTGTCTGGTATACTCCCCTTTTTAGAGCCTTACTTTCAGGTCACTATTCATAGAACCTGTATGGTTAGGTTTTTTACTCCTATTCGTTACCTCTCTAACAATATTCCACGCTGTTTTGGATTTATTTTCAGAATCATCTATGCGAGATGAATTCAACAACTTCCTATCAGCGATTAACGCAGCATAATAAAGGCGCTTTACCATTTTATATTTTCCAACTAACTCTGGTTTATATCTAGACATAGTGAGAAGTGAATCTAATTGATTCTTCAATGATGCAGTTTTAGGTGTTAATGTAAATTTCTTTTTATTGGACAAACGAAGCGTTTTGAGATATATTATAAAGTAGAGACCAGTCCGAACCTAGGAGAAGCTTTTCAAAATATTTATGATTTTCTTCGCTATATAGTCTGATTTTTCTACTCCGTTCTTGTTTACGAATACTGAAGTTGAGATCAAAAGTGAATTTTTGGCCAGAGCAATCCGATAAAGGCTCTTCGAGAATGGTAGTCGTACCCTCTATTTTCGAGATAATAGTCTAAGCAAGTCTCAGTGCTCGATGTCACTCTAGTAGGTTCAAAAGTAGATACATTTAGATCGTATGTTTTCAGAATTGTTAAGAAAAATTTTGAATCAGCAGAGTCAGACAATAAATCAATATTGAAATCACCTGCAATAATGAACTTCATCCTTTCATTATGACATTTATCAAACACTAATGAAAACTTCTCGAAAAAAACATCAATATCACTCAGAGGGAGAGTATTAGGGCGTTATATATACAAATTAAAAGATATTTCTCAGAGCCAATTGCAAATTGGCTTGCACAGCATTCAAAAGAACTATTAAAATTTAGATGTTCAAAATCGTCTCTATTCGTGAATTGCATACACTTCATAGAAAATGGCCATCCACCATGTGAATGTATTATACTTATTTGAACAGCCTGCCTATAAAAATTCATCCTGTGAAAAATGATATTCAATATACAGAGTGTAGTTCATTGTTTCACAAATAACACCAATGAGATCTTCTTTTGTAACAGGTTTTGAAGTTTTGATCTTTGATTCTCAAAAGCGAATGAATTATTTTCGTCTGTTGAAAAAGTCTTTAATAATTCTGGAATCATTTCAATCAAATATCTGTTGTACTTAGGTAATTGATATATCATCTGGATTTCCTTCAAACACGCAGTTGCTCGAACTTTTAGTTTTGCCTGTAATTTCTTTATAGATGATTCACATACATTTTTTTTATCATCTGAGGTTTTAATACGGTTTTCATAATTTTGAGATCGAGCTTGAACTAATAATTTATCATATTTTTTCTCGATAGAATACATTCCTTTATAATTTGGATCCAATTGTTTCAACATTAAGAGGTTATCTTGTTCAAGTTTTTTTGTTGAAGGAATCGCTTCATTCATTGGGTATAATTTACGCTTCGATTTCAGATTTGGTTTGAAATTTTTTTCCTGACTAAGTGTCAGTTGCAGGAACGTCCATTAAAATTTAAAGGTCCATTAAACTCTTAATCCTCCATTATTACAAGGAACTAATGGAGGATTAAGGGTTTAATGGACCTTTAAATTTTAATGGACGTTCCTGCAACTGAGCATTAGTCCCTTTAAATTAGTAATGAATTCATCTCTACTCATCTCATCGAAAAATCCTTTGTAATAACAGATATTTTCAGTATTTTTTTAAGCTTAGTACAATTTTTTGAGCCGTATGATCTGAAATTCACGTGAACAATATGGAACTTGAAACATACTGGTTGGATACGGTAGTGAAAATATTATCTTTACGTCATGTTTGTGAATTGGGTGTAATTCAGGTATTTTCTGTGATTGTTGAATACATATTGAATGACGTTAAAAGACTTTGGAAAATCAAATTAGACACTTCGAAAACTAACATCCCAACTCGGGCAAAGTATACGTGTTGTTGTTCTTCGTTATACAATAATTGAAACCGATAAATGTTATCGAATAAAACAGTAGTTTGAACAGTAAGAACAAATGAACACGAAAAAAAAGCTCATCATTCAAAACATTTTAAGAGATTGTAAAAAAAATTCCGTTATATTACGTTATTTGCCTAAATTTCTGTAGTTTTCGAATTTTGAGATAAAAGTGGTCTCACAAGATTTGGTTGGAATCACTGATGAAGAATTCGAGGTCTCATGAAATTCATTTGTTCATGAACTTTCGTTGTAGCCTTTCCGGCTTCAAATGGTTAAACTGCCTGAGCCCAGTCGTCAGAGTGGGCGCAGATCTGATCTAATAATTAATAGAATGGAGAAGGCTCAATTTCTCAGGCAAATCACGATCCTCAACTACTTACAAGTATTTATCGTTGTTGAGATCACTCTGTATAGTCGTCAAGGCAAAAATTGGCTAGTGATAAACTTCTTGCCGCTCTGACCACCCTGTAGGTAACGACTTCAATCCACAAGATCAATGGCTTCCAGATGTACGGAAACTTTTTTCTGTTCAATAATTTGCCAAGAAATTCAACGATGTTCCATATCTCTAATGAGTTCAATTATGAGAAATCTTCCAGAAAAACTGTGAAACACGAATACGAATTAGACGTTAAACATATCATAAATATCTTTCTGTCCCCGAATTAATCGAATAGACTTATCTATCTAGTTCACAAAAAATGTCTACCAAAAGTTCATATAAACACTTGGAAGTATCCAACGAAACTTTATCGAATAGGAAAAATTATTTTCAGGTATTGAACATTAATGAATTCTACAAGCTATTATACACGAATTAATTCAGAAACAGAAAGACTAATTTAGAGATTTCCTGAAAAGAAATAGTGCAGCAATATAGCGACATGCAAAGCACGAAAAGAAATTATTATAAGAGGCATTGAATTCTCTGCATTGGCAACAGAAATATAAAGGAATTGGTGAAACCGTTCAACGACAATAATTTAGCAATGTTATACCTACATGCAAACAATATAGGAAGGAAGTAAGCAACAAAGCGGAATTGAAAAGATACATTCCCCTTATGAGGGTTTTCTATTCACGATAATATAAATATATAGTCCGTTCACGAAAGGTTGAGCACATAGTAGGCGTTTTTTTATTTATCTGAAGTTGGCAGTATTTGCTGTCATAACGTAAAATAAAGTCAACGTTGATGTAACCGGCCTCGTTCGACGAGATTACGAGTTATTCTATGCAATATTGACAACATTGCGTATCAATCTGACAATAAATTTTAATATACACAGTGGAATATGCCAAATTTCCATGGCCAACTCAACCTTTCGTGAACAGACTATATGTATAAAGATATAAAAAAGTGGAAGTACAATATTATCTCAACGCAAGTAAGCTAGGCGGTTAATATCGAAAAGAAATTCGTTCAAGATTCACACGCATAAACCGAACATACGAGTATGTAGCGCCTGCAATAAATTATCGAGGAAATATATACAGGTAGACACAAACAACATGTAGAACGCTACATCGTGCTCGAATTTAAAACCTATTTTGAAAATGAGACGAGCTTTGAAGTTTTTCCTTTCTACTTAAATTTTAAATTTTCAGGAAAAGTTTATGATTTGAATGATAAAGTTGAATTGATAAATCAATATAATCAAACCAATAGCTTTCTGGATGCCACTAATTCGAATAATCTGTTTTTCTGATACTAAAACTGGACAGTAAATAATTATTACTTTAAAACTGCATAGATTCAAGGTATATGAAAAAGGTGAACAAGAACCAGATCAAACTTCAAAACGAAATGATTCAATTTAATCAATTCTTATGAAATATTATAAAAAATGAATTTGAAATGTTTTCAGAAAGTTACGAAAAATATTTTTATATATATATTATCTTGTTACTATCATCTAAAACCTGAAATATTAAAAAAAAATCTGAAAACATTATCGAAGTAGATGGTTGCAATAAAAGGTCTATTATATGCACATCAACTCAAATGCAAAGCTTTTAGCAAAATGTAGAATTAGATGAGTAGATTATTTTATTCAATAACGTCAAACACAAAGATTGTATACCTCCTCTTTATACTAATATAGTGAATAATAATATAATAATAATGAATTTTACGGATCATTCAAAAATAACTATCGACCGTAATTAAAGATCAATTACGTACAGCCCCTCGCCAACCTCTACCTGGGTGGGGATAAAAGTAGGTATATATTCAAAGGTCCCAACAGTTTTTGAATCAGTTTTACTGAAACCAGTGAAAGCTTTAGTTTTGTGAAATTTTTTAGTGTTCGAGCGATTCGAAGTAAAATATGGATTCACATCTCAAATATTGCAGATTGTGCCAAAGATGCGATGGGGAATTTCACCATTTATTTCCATTCACTGAATTTCTTCGAAAAATGATGTTAATCGATGTAAGTATTATACAGGCTGAAAAATGAACAATGTTATTTTTGAACAAATCTTCAAGCTCATTAAATCTTTAGATTAATTTTACCAATTTATTCTGAATATAGTTTGAACCTATTCATTTTGTTATTTATTCGCCTGATTACTGATAATTTATAGGTTATTCCTTTTGACTTAAATTTTCACTATGATTTCAGATTACTGCAGATGATGGACTATCCCGATTAATGTGTGATAGCTGTAGTCAAGAACTGCGGATTTGGTTCGACTTCCGAGAATCCTCCTTGAGAAACCAGACGGATGTAGCTTTACTGGGTAAAAACTCAACAGATGGGGTAAGTCAAAACTATGTCTTTTTGTAGTTTATCGAATTATTTTGGGTGAAAATATTCAGCTATTTCTAACTGATTGGTATTTTCGTTACTAACGTCTTCAATCCACAAGGTCAATGGCTTCCAGTCTTCCAGATGTACTGAAACTTTTTCTGTTCAATAAATTTTTAAGAAATCCAACGATGTTCCAATTCTCTAATGAGTTCAATTATGAGAAATCTCCCAGAAAAACTGTGAAACACGAATACGAATCAGACGTTAAACATATCATAAATATCTTTCTGTCCCCGAATTGATCGAATTGACTTATCTATCTAGTTCACAAAAAAAGTCTACAAAAAGTTCATATAAACACTTGGAAGTATTCAACGAAACTTTATCGAATAGGAAATAGTTATTTTTGTATCTAGTGCGCGAAATGCTACTTTGGTGATCGAGAACTGATTTTTTTAACGAGGTGCAGCCGAGTTAAAAAAAATAGTCGAGATCACCAAAGTATTTCGCGCATGAGATGCAAACAAAATTTTTTCTACAAACGCTCAGCTTAATATGGAAAAAAAATATTGAACTGGTTTGAACTGTTTTTCCAAATCAAGTAATTAGGTATTATAACTATGGGCAATATATTGCAATATGTTGAAAGCAACACTCAATGTTAAAGAAAACGTGGATTTCAAGAAATTTACCAAGTTAAAATATAAAAATGCCATATAGTTTACATGCAGTGTGCGAAGTAAGTATTTCGCACATTACTTCGCGCACGGTGTCATAGTAACAAAGGAAATGAAAAAAAGGGTCACTTCGCATATTCTTGCCAATGCGCGAACCTTGTCATTTTTTGACGTTTGTAGAAAAAAATATTTTTTATGTGTTTTATTAACGTAGAGACCAGTCTGAACCTAGAAGAAGCTTTTTAAAATATTTATGATTTTCCTCGCTATATAGTCTGATTTTCCTACTCCGTTCTTGTTTACTTATACTGAAGTTGAGATCAAAAGTGAATTTTTGGCCAGAGTGATCTGATAAATGCTCCTCGGGAATGGTAGTCGTACCCTCTATTTTCGAGATGAGAAGTAGATACATTTAGATCGTATGTTTTCAGAATTGTTAAAAAAAATTTTGAATCAGCAGAGTCAGACAATAAATCAATATTGAAATCACCTGCAAGATTGAACCGCATCCCTCCATTATGACATTTATCAAGCACTAATGAAAACTTCTCGAAAAAAACATCAATATCACTCAGAGGGAGAGTATTAGGGCGGTATAAACAAATTAAAAGATATTTCTCAGAGCCAATTGTAAATTGGCTTGCACAGCATTGAAAAGAACCATTAAAATTTAGATGTTCAAATTCGTCTCTTTTCATGAATAATTGCATACCCACTTCATAGAAAATGGCACATCCACCATGTGAATATATTTGTAGAACAACGCCAAAGGATATGAGAGAACCTTGTATCCTCATAAATGGGTAAACCAATTTCTTTTCGAATAAAAACCTGCTTCAATGGGTCTTTTCTTCGATTAAATGAAAAATTATCCGAATTTTAGAGTTTGCGATTTATTTACTATTTATGGGCAAACTGGAAGAATTATTGATATATTGGCTATAAAGAATACATCTATTGTGAATATCTCGTTTGAACCAAACATCATTTTAGGACTTGAAGATAATCAAAAATTGTTGTTCAATGGTAATTTGTCGGATCATCTCTCTCTGAATTAGGAATTAGTCTCCTGTGAGGTTAGACACAGTTTTTAACGATAAAAACCTACCCTTCAAATTATTGAAACTTACACTTGAATGATAATTAACAGAAAAAAGTATTTTATGAATATTGTTTTGAAAAAACTCAAAACTATAACAATCTCTTGCAAAATCTTTTTTTGACGATTAAATGTTCAGCCAAAAATTATCGAAATAAAGATTTTCAAGCGTTCGAGAACAATTTCGTTTTCGATACGATTTCATATTGTATGAAATGCATAGGTATAAAAAAGTGAATAAACGCTATCAACTCGCCCTATACGAAATATTATTCAATTGTGAAGAAAATTCAGAAATATTCGCTACTGGCCCATACTCATTCCCTGAAATTTTTATGAAAATCCATGCAGGCGTTCAAGAGGTCTGCCAATTGAAAATTTTCTATAGAAATACATAAAACATCATGTATCTCTTAAACAAATATTGTTAGGGCATATTTCTAACACTGATTCAGACTCACGAAAATGTCCTGCATCTGCCCTGAAAGCTTGAACAATCATTCGTGAAACACCCTGTATAATAATAATGTAAAAAACCAGTCAGATACGAACGTGATATGTTTTTTTTGATGAATTATCAATAATTTCTAAATTAGTCTTTCTGTTTCTGAATTAATTCGTGTATGATTGCTTGTAGAATTCATTAATGTTCAAAACCTAAAAATAATTATTTATCATGATATTTCTTTTTTATTATGAAGTTTGAACGTTGACATTTGTGTGAAACACTACATCATTTAAATGACAACCACCCGAATTGTTGCAAGCATCGATTCTTTTGAGGTAATTTTCGACCAAATTTTGACACATATTGGGCGGTATCTCAGCCATAACTTGACGAATATTGGTTTTTAACTAATCAAGAGTTGAAGGTTTATCTGCATAAACACGGTCTTTCGCGTAGCCCCACAAAAAAAGTCAAGCAGTGTCAACTCGCATGATCTTGGTGGCCAGTTGATATCGCCGTCCACCGCCGGTTGTTCAAGCACCCATTCGAAGTATCCACGATGTTGATGTGAATGGTCGGCTGGCTTCAGTTGTTGTGTGAGCTGGATTTTATTTGGTTGTAGGTGTAGATCTTAATGCAAAATACGCCATAATGTGCCTTAAGACAGTCCTAATTCTTGAGAATGACGAGGAATCGACAGATTCGGGTCTTCGGCAACACTTTCACTTATAGTAGCGATATTTTCAGTGGTACGAGCAAAACGATGATGCACAGGGCTTACAATATCTGTAACCAATCCAGTCTCTTCAAATTTCTTCACAATTTTACCAATTGCTTGCGTAGTTGGACGATTATGTAAACCAAAATCTGCTCTTAAAGCACGATATGTGGCTGTGGCAGAATCGCCATTTTTGTATTAGGTTTTTACAATTTTCATGCGTTGTGCGATAGTCAAGCGATCCATTTTCATAAATGTCAGACTTTTAACTAAACAAAAAATTTTTTTTTAAAAACTTCGTTTGACAGATATCGAATTCCAGCCGTATACTTTTGAAACCACGAAATGGATAACCCGTTATATCTTAAAACGCGTCGTTTGTCCAATAAAGAGAAATATACATTAACACCTAAAACTGCATCATTGAAGAATCAATTAGATTCACTTCTCACTATGTCTAGATATAAACCAGAGTTAGTTGGAAAATATAAAATGGTAAAGCGCCTTTATGATGCTGCGTTAATCGCTGATAGGAAGTTGTTGAATTCATCTCGCATAGATAATTCTGAAAATAAATCCAAAACAGCGTGGAATATTGTTAGAGAAGTAACGAAAAGGAGTAAAAAACCTAACCATACAGGTTCTATGAACACTAAAAGGCAGATCAATTCAATGATTTCTTCATCAATATACCGAAAACATTGTCTGGTAATTTCAATGTCGATCTGGCCACTAACGGTAAATCTATGGTCACAAATTCTCTTTGTTTATTTCAGGTTTAGGAACCTGAATTTTTATTGACTGTTAAATTAATGAAAAACCAAAAATCATTTGGGTATAATGAAATCCCAATGACAGTGATTAAACGTCATATTTTGCACATTATCAAACCACTTTGTTTCATTATAAATTGTTCATTTTGGGCAGGCATTTTTCCGGATGGCCTGAAGAATTCGGTAGTACGGCCTTGTTACAAGGAGGGAGACTCTCACAATCTATCCAACTATAGACCAATCAGTCTCATCACTTCATTCGCTAAGATCTTCGAAAAATATTAGTTAATAGACTCATAAATTTTTTTAACAACTTCAAAGTATTATCTGAAAGGCAGCATAGTTTTATTCGGGGCAAGAGTACAGAGACTGTAATTTTTGAGTTTCTTCAGAATATAATATATTCCCTCGAAGAAGGTCAGATACCTGTTGGCCTCATTATAGACTTATCACAAGCATTTGATTGCGTTTACCATGATATCTTGCTCTCAAAACTAGAAAAGTGTGTTATCAAGGGAATCCCATATAAACTTTTTGAGAGTAACCGTAAAGATAGAAAACCGGTCGTCATTTTATGTGGCTATAATGAGTGTGACATGTCATCGGAGGGAACCATTGTAATGGGTGTGCCACAGGGTACCATTGTAGGACCAATCTTGTTCCTGGTCTATGTCGACGATTTGCCGGAGGCTTTCGTGTTGACAGAAGAATCTGAGCAACAAAAGTTACAGATCATCCAAAGTTTGGAAGAACCAATCGATAAAACTCAGCGGAGAACAACCAGTTTCTTGTAGTCTATATACTATACCTTTACGCTGATGCTACTAATATTATTGTGTCATCGAAAGATATGGAAGGAGTTGTTGAAAACCTAAAGCGATCTATTACACTGATCGAGAACTGGTGTGCAATGAATGGCTAAGTTCTCAATAATGATAAAACTAACGTACTGATTTTCTCCAATAGTCGATCAAAATAACACCTCCGCTTGGCACTCAGTTCTGGATCGGTTCAGACTAATTCTCAAACAAAACTTCTTGGAGTACATATTGACTGCCACTTGAACTGGACGGTACATTGCGATATACTCTGGAACAAATTAAATTCCGCAGTTTATATGCTGAGAGCCTTAGTGTCAGTTGCAGGAACGTCCATTAAAATTTAAAGGTCCATTAAACCCTTAATCCTCCATTAGTTCCTTGTAATGATGGAGGTTTAAGAGTTTAATGGACCTTTAAATTTCAATGGACGTTCCTGCAACTGAGCGTTAGTGAATCAAATTGACAGTAAGACTCTGAGAGTGCCTCAGTAGAACAAATATTTATCACACAAAACTAGCCATAAGGACAATGTTGGGGATGAAGTTCAAAGAAACGTGTAGAGGTGCATTCAGGTGAAACAATGTACTTACTCTGACAGACCTATACATTTATAGAGTTTTATTGTTCTTTCATAAAAATCAGCGATATTTTCTTCAATTTAAGAATAGGAATACTAGTCGTAGAACGAACGACTTTTTTTTCCCCTCCTGAATATAACATTACAGAGTACAGCGTCTTATACAATATACAATATGAGCATAAGATTATTCAATATTTAGATTGTATGTCAATGAGTTGGGAAATTAAGATTTTCTATTCTATTCACTTCTCGCTGAAGCCACGAAAAAAAATCATTGGTGGAAAACGTTTGAATCTACTCATACCTATTCCATATTTCAGCAGAGCTACATTTTCAAAAAATTTTTCGACTCGTTCAATTGAAACTAATTTTTTATAAAAAAAATCTCCTACAGCTATTCAAAACTTTGTATTGAAATTCGATAAAGATAAAAATAACTGATTTTCATTAGTATGATTCAGTACAAATATTTATAATTTCAATGAAATTCCTAATTTCGGATAAATAGTATAATTAATATAATTACAAATCAGCGAACGCTCACAATGATGAATTTTCCATTTGAACTTGAAGTGAGCACTCAGATTCGAAAATCCTAAGATTAATTGGTTCATTTCATTAATAAATTATGATTTCCATTTTTATTTTCAAATTCTGAACATACCCTCAAACTTTCAAGTTATTCTTTTCTGAAGTTATCGTGTTCGCAAAATACGGTTAGGCTGGACGTAACCACCATGTGCATAATAAGATCAATGGTCTGTGAGTGTGAGTGAAATTATTTTTCTTGGGGATTCATTAAGTCAAGTAGCTTGATTTTTTAAAGGAGAACTTGACTTGGAAGTCAAGCTTGTAACGAATACATACTTGACTCTTGACTTGACTTGATATGAAATGTTTATCACTTGACTTGATATCAAGCTACTTGGTATTACTTGATCTTGATACGATACGTACGAGTCGTACTACTCGTACTGCGCTTACTTCTGCAAGTTCATGCGTGTTTAGGGGGATCCCCGAGCTCCGAGCTGAATGAAGCGATCGCGCAGTCTTCTTAATTTTATCTAAGTGAATAGAGGGGTATTTTTGTCCAAGTGTGTGAGTCGTTACGTCACATAATTATATTAGTGTTTGAACCTGCGCAAAAAATGAGTATTTCATCAGAAATAATGGAATTAGAAACCAGCGGGTGTGATTGAGGAAAATGCTCAATCCGCAGATCGTAAACTTTTACAAGAGACAACACACAAAAAATCTAAAGTAATGGAAAAAAAACACAGATTATTTTACTGTTGAACAAGATCCGAAGAGTTCGCGAAAAAAAAGAGAAATACACGCTTTGCACAACGAAACCCACTGTACTAAAAATATTTTTGATTTTCATATTCAAGTTTAATAAATAGAAGTATTTTTTTGCAAGGTTCATCCTCATTCCATAATTTATTGATGTGACCACTGTAACAAAAAATTTAAATTGAAAATCAAGTAGCTTGGTAGAAGTAATTGATTTTTCGAGTACTCGATAAATTAATACTTGACTTGACATTGAAAAACTACTATACTCCGTTCACGAAAGGTTGAGCCGTCGGTTGGCCATGGAAATTTGGCATATTCCACTGTGTATATTAAAATTTTAGGGTATGTGATTTATTTTCTTGTCAGATTGATACGCAATGTTGTCAATATTGCATAGAGTTCTCTGATAACTCGCAAGCTTGTCGGACGAGGCAGAGTACATTCGGCAACGTTGACTTTATTTTACTTTATGACAGTAAATACTGCTAAAAATAAATAAAGAAACGCCGACTATGCCCTCAACCTTTCGTGAACGGACTATACTTGACTTGAACTTGACTTGATTTCAAGTCAAGCCAAGTCAAGTAGCTTGAATATCAAGTCAAGTCGTGAATCTCTACTCGTGACTCTGACCTCAAGTCAGAACTTCTTCACAGAAGTTTTGTTAGTAATATAACTTTGGTTTCTTAAGATGTATCGGCCTTCAACTGCCTATTCTTTATTTATTGGGATGTAATTAGTAATTGTCTTCGATTTCAGCAACTTTGATTTGATCCTGAAGGCTTCAAAAGCGCATTGTTTTTTCATTAATGAAACCATACCATAACTCTCACCATCTCAGAATTTCCTGACAAAAATATCCCTTAGATGGTATACTTACCTACATTGCGACAAATATAGCAATACACGTTAGTCAACTTTCAATTATTAAAGAGAGTTAGATATATTAAATGACAGTAGCACATTAAACATTCAACTTTTCTCAGATCGAACAGTTGTGATGTTGTGATTAACTGATTCTAATCGATTCAATGCACTCACTTAACTTATCACGAGAATATAGGAATAAATGAAGTAAGCTTTTGTTTTTTCGCATCACCAATTTGAACAGCTTGCTCATAAAAATTCAAAGATTCATCCTGTGAAAAATGATATTCAATATACAAGAGTGTAGTTCATTGTTTCACAATAAACACCAGATAGCTCATTACGAGCTGTAACGTTTCTTGAACCATTTTCTGCACTTCCATACAGAAACTTTACTCATTCACATACCTCGCCAGAACTTGTTTTTAGGATTCTATTGATATTTTGTACATACTTTATTGGTTAATGACATGTAGTTTTCAGTAGCTTGTTTTCTTTAACACTACAATATATTATTTGCTTATGTAGTTGTTTATTTATTTCCAGATGAATCCAGTGTATGAAGAACCTAGTGATGTTCATGATGTAGCAGTTTCCATTGAAATGGCTTCAAACGAAATGGGGGAGAGCATCCAAGAACTCGAGATTCACAGTGAGTCAATCATTTGAATTTTTCCTTCATAATTTACCTAAAATTCAGTTCAACTTTTTAAAAAAAAAACCAATATCTGATTCATCTGGTTGAAGCTAATACATATTTAAAATTTCAGATGAGGACCCACTACGTGCCACTATTGAGAGATCGTCCCAAGATATTCAGAAGAAAAATGAACATCTCCTCAACAGTATTGGACAAATGACAATTGGTCCCAACCCAATCGAAATAGAAGAGCTATCTGAAATAGAAATCACCTATCGCCAGAAATGTGAGGCAATGATTCAGATGTATAACTCGCTCAAATGCATCTGTCACTCCACTACTTTTTCGAATCTTAAAGGATTATTTTCTCATCTGAGATCAGCGAAGACATGGTTTCCAGTATTCACATGTTTTCACTGTATGATCACTTTTGCTGATAGTTTCTCGAGTAAGAAACACATAAACAAGTGTTCGAAAAAAAACCTTGAGGGTCTGGTTCAACTATCCAAAATAAAGAAGAGAAGTCATTCAAAGGCCAGACTATATCAGAAGTATAGGTGTTCTAATTGTAGTTTAATTTTTACCTTTTGGGAAGATTTTTGTGATCATGTGAGTACACAACACAGCGATGCCACCGTTGTGTACTACTGCGACATCTGCAGATATGATGCAACAAATCTGCAACATTTCATTGAACATGCTCAAAATCAGCATGATGATTCCGAAGAATTAGCTGCATCTCTTATGGAAAAACTAAGATCACAAACTCCTCTGATCACTGAACCGAAGGCTAAAAAAATTAATCTACTGAGGAGAAAGAGCACAACAAATATGGAATTGAGAAGTAGGTCTAAATTATCCGATGGGCAAAAACAAGGACAAACATTTTTGAGAGAAATCAGAAGGACCAGAAGTAGTTCAAGATTTTGCACAGAACCGAACGGATATCAGACTGACGATGAGACTCAACGTAGATATTCAAAGATTCGGCAACAAACAAATGATCAAGCTGATGATAACGGACAAATTTCAATGATGGATTCCAATATCAACAAAAAACCTACTGTATCATGTTTGCTGTGCCGCAAAGAATATTCGAGCTATGGAAATATGATGAGACACTTTCGAATCCATCAAGCGGCTGATTCAAAAGGAACAAATCCTGCTCAAGAAGAAACGAACGAAAAATTTATGCATCTTAGAAGTTCAGTACCTTACAAGGCGTTAACTATTAATCCGATCGAAGATGACATTCAAGTCACTTCAAACATCTCGAAAACGCAGAATAATTCTGTACCATGTCCACAGTGCGGTAAAGAATATTCTAATAAGTGGAACATGATGAGACATTTTAAAATTCACAACACCTCTGATTCAACAGAAAAGCAAGAAATAAGTGAAGAATTAAATCAATCAAAAACTGAAGTGAATAAAGAAACCCTAGATGAGCGGACAACATATGATGAGGAACACGTTTATTCGAACATCTTAGAAACAAAAAACATTACTCTTCTTTGTCCAAAGTGCAGTAAAGAATACTCCAACCGTAGTAATTTGACCAGACATCTCCGAAAGCATCACCCTGACCAGAAGGAGAATGTCGATGCATTCCAGGAAAATAAAAGTGTGATGAAGAGGAAAAAGATAAATGATGATAGTTCTGGTGAAGATGAACCAAGTCCCAAAAATCCAAAGAAAAGTGAACTAGTATCGACTGCATGTCCACAATGTCACAAGGTCTATTCTAGTCGTTCGAATATGCGTAAACATTTCCGAAAGCATCAGTCAAAAAAATTGCAATCCTCCGAACCACTAGATCAAAAAAGCGAAATGTCAGATGACTTATCATAATATAACAAATTCTATGTAATGCGATTGAAAGAAACGATATTATGGATAGTATGATTCTCGAGTAGATTGTTCAATCTTTAGTGATAATACGGTTACATCTAACACATCTAACATAAAGTAACCAGAAAGTTCTTTGAATTCTGATAAAATCTTCGTACTTTGAATGCACCCACTTCTCTCGTCGCCATTGGCAACGAATGTTAAAAATTTCACTAAACGAATCTGGTTTTGTATAGTAGAATAAGAATTATTGAGGGTTGAATTACTTTACGACTTCCAGAGACGATGTAATATACTTAATAATAATAATTGAACTCCATCAGTTGATAGATGAATTTAAAGTTCTTTCAAATAATCAATATAACGTTTTTCACGAAATGATAATACTTGTCTATGTTTGTTTTGATAAAGTTATTGGTGATTATGAAAAAAGTGTTGAATTAGGTATATTATATATCGTTATAAACATAACCTTGATTCTGAGCTGTAAACCATATTTCTTTGTAATAAATGTATTTCTTCCAAGATATTCTTTCATTTATAACTGAACACCACACACAATGGACTTTTCGAATATCCTATTTAATTACAGTTTCTGAAATTCCTTTAAATTATGCCAATTGATTCCATTGTCATTCAAGATTTTCAATGTGAAAAAATGAGAAGTGAAAAATATGGTCCAATTATTTCCATATTGACTCAGAATAGGTAAGTATATAAAATAATATTTTCTTTACCTGCTCATTGATGAAAAAATCTTTGACACTCTAATGTTGTAGAAATATGCCACCGGTTGTTAGGTATAAGGCAAAGTTTCAATATTTTGAGAGCATATCATCTGTACAGAGTGAGTCTTTAACTGTGAAATATATTTCAATCGACTTTTTCCGATTCGTCTCACTTGGAAGATACAGGCGGTTGAAAATCGATAAAGAAATTCGATGCTATCGAATGAAATATTTTTCGGCAGTTCCGATCAAACAACAGACGCGATCACATCTGTGACGTTCCGATAAGAATTATTTAGCGATTACTTCGAATTAGTAAACTGATTAAAAATATCGAATCAATTCACTTTAAACGAAGCAAACGTTGATGCTGCTACAAGACAGGAATGTCTCAAGTTAGCGGCACTTCTTCAACCATGGCATCTGATGAAGAGGAAAGCGGAAATAAACAAATAGCAAATAAAAAACGCAAGAAAAAAACCACTAGTCGAACTACGAAGAAAAAAAACGAAAATAAATCACCAGACATCGTTTTCAAACAACCATTGTTGATTGGAAATACCAACGAAAATATTCCGACCCAAATGGAAATCGACGTCAACGTCGCCAACAACGAACCCTCAACATCTGTTATACACACAAAAAATAATCATCAACAAACAATAACACCACAACCTACAAATTCCACAACAAACACTATTATTAAAAATTATTCCGCCAGAATGAATGAAATCAAATATATGGAATATGTTAATTTATATTATATAAATACAGAAAATACTGAAATGGATAGAATGGAAATGGCAGCAATATGGAGTGCGAAATTTCCCAATTCAAAAGATGTCATTTTGAAAACTAAACTAGGTTTCATCCTGAAATCCAATAGTGATAAGACAACACTCATCAAAGGCCTAGAGGAACTCAAGAAGGAGAAAAAAATTATAAGGTTCCAAGAAACAACAAATCAGAGAAGAACAAGAGAAATGAAAGAGCCCCAACAAACCTATTCAGTAGTAATTTCTGCTGTAGAAACCAGTATAAAAGAAGAAGACATAAGCCAATATCTCAATTCTAAAAATATAAAACACAGATATTGCAAAAGAATAATTTCAAGGAAAAACAATGTTGCAACTAAATTCATCAGAATTATAACTGGAGAAATTGAATCCTTCGAAACGCTCTTGAATAATGGTCTATTTTATTTGAACCGCCACTACTTAATCTATCCCAGCCACCCACCAGATCCAACGCCTATACCATGTGGAAAATGCTTACAATTTGACCACACCACTGAAAATTGCAAAAACACTCCAAAATGTTCGAAATGTCAAGGTTCGCACAAAATGTCACAATGTAGAACCAATAACGCACCCAAGTGCGTAGCTTGCGGTGCAGAAGACCACTTAGCATGGTCTCTAAAGTGTCCTAAACATCCTAAGAAACCAATTGAAGGCATCCCCAATACCAGTATTAAGTTATTAAACAGAAAAACCAGGGACATAGAAGACTTATCTAAAAAAACGAAAAGGATGCACGCTCCCATATCGATGCACGATGATATAATTAATACATACCTCCGTAAAATAAACAAACCGAAAAATATCAACAGAAACGAACTTTTACTGAAACTGAAAAAACGTTTCATCAATCAATATAATGTTGACACTACGGCCGTTTTTTCGGGTAACAGAGTGTATGTGTTGATGTTCGATATGGATGACCCAGATGAGCCTTCCCCCACAGAACCGATTTATAATAACATAAACGTTCATGTCGTCGAAAATTAAAATATTATATAATAACATCAATAGCTATATCCCTAAGAAACACCTGACCAACCACTTCATAGAACAAAACAACATAAAGTGTGCCATGTATGTAGAAGCCAAGATTAAACACTCTCACAATGTTAATTACAGGGACTGGACTATAATTAAAAAAATTGGACACAAGGAGCAGAATACAAGAGGTGGAAGTTTAAGTCAATGCCATCCGTCTTTAAAAGTCAGCAAAGAAAACCCACCAGTGGTAAACAATCCAATGAATGAAATTACACATTTTAGTGTCCCATTTAAAAACGACAAGTTACACATATTTTTGGTGTACTTCCATCCAAATAGTCAGATAGAGGAAACACTGTTCACTAAAGCTTCAACATATCAATATGCCATTATAGTAGGGGACTTCAATGCCAGCACAAGAAGAAAAATGAAACCTATTGATCGATTCCTGAAGAATAGTAACTTCGCAAGAGCTGAAACACCCCCGACATTCCTTATGAACGAAAATGAAGATACCACACCTGACCTAATTCTATATACAGAGAATGTCAAGCAGAATATATCGTAAATACAACTATCACCTGATTTGGGTTCCGATCACCTTGCATTTGTAATAGAATTTGACATGGACCTGGAACCACAATATATTGAACAGAAGATTACATACAACTACAAAATGAGCAAGATAAAGGAGATTGATAAAGATATGAAAAAATTTATTGAGGAAAATGGTAACACCCCACTATGCGAATCATACATTGTATCGTTCAATAAGAAACTTTCAGAGTCTATCAAAAAGCATACTCCAACAATAAAGAAACACCCATTTTTACATGAGCTGCCGCCTTATATAATTAAATTAATCAAAAATAAAAGAAGAATGTATAGGGAATATTGCAATAACAAATGTCCAGAACTCAAAAAAGATTTGAACAGATATAACAAAAATATACACAGAATGATACAACAATACAGAGAGAGTAAGTGGATTACTGCTTGCAATAATATAAATCAGTCCCAAGGCAAAAAATTCTTTAATGAGGTGAATAAATTATCCAAATATAAAGAATATTTCACGTTACCTACATTGGTCAAGAATAACCAAGAATATAAATCAGATCAAGAAAAGGCCCAACTATTTGCAGAACACTACAAAAAAAGATACAAATTTTGCGACGACAACCTTTTTGATAAGAACAATAGAACACAAATAGATGAATGGTATGAGAATTATTTCAGAAGACAAGATGAAAAGGTGGAACCAATTTCAATAGAAGAAGCAGAATACTACCAACTACTACATAGCTCCAAAAACAGCACTCCAGGCGAAGACAATATTCCATGGATTGTTCTAAAGAAGTTAGATGATACAATACATAAACATCTGCTAAAAATCTACGAATTCTGTCTGAATGAGTGCATATTCCCCGATATATGGAAAACAGGACATATCATTAATATTCCCAAGGCAAATTTGGACAGACAGAGAGTTGAAAATTACAGACCCATCACCTTATTACCTGTACTGGGAAAACTATATGAAAAAATAATAAAATCTAAACTTTCAACTTATATCGAACCACATATACCGCAGTTCCAATTTGGATTCAGGAGTAAGAGATCAACCTACCACCCGCTCACCATTCTCACATCCAACATACAAAACTCAACATTGAAGAAAATGAAGTCTGCAGTTTTGAGTCTCGATATACAAAAAGCCTTTGACTGTATGTGGCACAGAGGACTGCTGTACAAGCTGCACAAAATCAATATTCCACCTCATCTCATTAAACTCTGTAAACACTTCCTGGAGGGCAGGACATTAGCTGTCAAAGTTGGAATAATTACGTCTTTATACTTTCATGCTGAGCAAGGCACTCCTCAGGGTTCTCCACTTTCGACACTCCTCTTCAATTTCTTCTGCCATGATATCATCCTAGAATACATGAACTCCCTCTACATTTTACAATTTGCAGACGACACAACTCTGGTATCCCATGCACGAACTTTAAAAACCTGCATACAGAAGCTCCAAGAACTCCTTGACGAAGTCTCTAATTGGTTCCGGAAGTGGAGAATGAAAATTAATCCAGACAAGTCACAGTTTATAATTTTCGACCACAAAATCTCTCCTGCATCACCAACTTTAAAGATTAATGATAAAATCATAAAACCTGCACCTGCAATGAAATACCTTGGAATGAACATTGACAATAAATTAAACTTCAACCTACACACCAAGTTGATGAAGAAAAAAACCATATCAAGAGCCAAATATTTCTCCAAGCTATCATACAGAAAGCAAGGCATTAACATCAAAAGTGCATCAATAATATATAAGACAATCTGCAGACCCTTATTAGAATATGCCCACCCAGTGTTTGCAAACTGCAGGCCTCCAGCAATTAAAAACCTCACAGTAGCAGAAACGACAGCACTAAGAGCCATAACTCGTATGAGACATCCCAACAATCCACTTCATAATCCTCCAAACAATCTACTTTATCTCCATACCAAAATAGAGCCTATTGAGATAAGAATGAGCAGGCTGAATAAGTCATTCTATAATAGGTTACAGCAGTTAGACGAAGTGATATCTCAATTTCAAGAAGACGGAAGGCAAACATCTAAAAGAAAATATCCAGCACTCCCACTAATAGCCAAAATCAGAAGTTTAAATTCATAAAAATAAAATATGCTTATAATAAATAAAACTTTAATTTTTATCTTAAATTAAAAATAATCAAATGTAACAAAGATTGTTAAGTTACAGGCTGAAGGACCCATGGTCGATGGCCAATTGCATATGCAATAAAGAACTGTTATTATTATTATTATTATTTTTCGGGATATAGACTTTCATTGATGGGGTGAGTATTCTTCGTAAACGAAATTCTACCCAAATCCTCCAGTTTTCTTAAATGACCATGATGTTCCGTAAGAACTACCAGAATCAAAGAAATCATCTTGTTGAACTTAATAGAATATTATTTCGACAATTTCGAAAAATTCTCTGTTTTTTCGTTTGATGCGCCGTTTTCGAGTTATTTCGAATCTTTTAAAAGAAAAACTTAAAAATTGAGAATTTTCACTGAATTCAACAATCCATATTGTCGATCCTGAAAGTTTAAAAAATACTTGAAAATTGAGAACTTTCACTGAATGCGCAATCCATATTGTCGAGTCTGAAAGTTAATAATGGATGCCTAGAATTTATTTGGACTTTTAAAATAAATGAAAATTTTTTTTCTCTTTTTATTACCAAATATGTACACTCACAGCCAAGGTTAACCGTCCATTTTGAATTTATGCCAATTGCAGAAATCGTTAACTTTACGTCTGCGTTGATAAAGGTTCTTTGAAAAGAATCCTCAAGTCGAAAAAATATATAAGGTTCAAGAAAAACTTATTTCCTTAGGATTCATTCATTTATTGAAAAATCAATGACAAAATTGTTAACATCGCGTATTCTGATGACTTATCGGAACTGATTTGGCAATCCAACCATATATGTCTTGGATGTCAGACTGAGGAATACTCCTCTATCGAGTTCTCCTGAGGTCATAGGCGCTTTGCCTCTTACTAAAACACGTCTTTTTAGATTAGAGGGTTATAGAAACCCCGATAGAAGCGTAACATCATTGAAGGATTCTGTGATAAAAGATCCCTTAACGTTGGTTTGACATTTGAGCTATCGAAACCATTTATTTCCTGTCTTTTCTATTGAGTCATTGCCTTCATTTGGACACTTGCAACATGTGTTACCGAAGATACTTTATTGAAATAACCGGAAAATAGAATTTTTGGACCAAAAGACAAATTTCTGCAAGTCCAAGAAAACTATCAATTTCATGATCAATGAAGGAAATCTTCGTCAAGACTTCCCCAATATTATCACTACGTCCTCATAAGTGTATTTGAGACATTTATTTTCAATCTCGCTATTCATTTTTTTCACTAAATTTTCACAATATACGATATCAAATGCTCTACTAACTCTCCACTGCTAACGAATTACAAATTGATCAATGCACCAAAAAAGAAAGTAGTACCTGACCAGGTTTCTAACCTAGTACCTGACATAAAATTACCAAAAAAAATCAGAGAACTGTCTAAATAAGGGATCTTTCATTTAAATACGGTGGCTTTTTATTAAGTTAAGTAAGGGTGGACTGTATTTTATCAAAGGCCACCTTAAAATCTTTCTTTGATGCGCATGAGCAGATGTCAACATAAAGGAAACTTTATTTAAGTTGGGCCTCTATTTGCTTTTCGATAACTCTCTATTGTTCCAAGGGTGCTCAATTGGATTGATCCAGGGGTGCAGCTCGTGCCCTGCGGTAAGGGCCTTGTAAGATATACCTCCCCAAATCATTATGTACCCCTCCATGATGTTGATTTCTGAACTGTCGACATAAGTGACACTGTACTTTCAAACGGAATATGTTTACTCTAATCTCAAACTAAAATGTGATTAGTGGATCGGAAAAGAAATGAAGAAATTATACAAGCTATGTTCCATGAATTCTATTTAGACCAAGCAATAGAGCTATCGAATTATCTTATGTTTTTTTTGAGAAGCGAAAAATAGCCAAAAAAATCCAAAATTTTGATTTTTCCCTTATAAAACGTGAAGTATTGATCTGATCGAAAAGCTGGTTAGACACTTTTTGTAGAGAATTCAAAAACAAAAAAAATTAAAGGTGACACGTCTCAAGCGGATAATTAGTTTCCGAGAAAAGTCCAAAAAACTGGAAAAAAACATCAATTTTTCGAAAATTTATAACTTGGTCAATTTCTGAGATGAAGCGTAGTTGCTCTGAATTTAAGTAGTTATTAACATATACTTTATTGGTGCTCAATTACAAAGCTGTCGGATATATAGTTTTTGCAAAACCGCAGTTTTTGGAATTCGACGTACTTTTTTCAAGAAGGTCGTGATACTCGGCTACTTGTCGGATTTGAATTTTACGAAAAGCATTTTAAAGAAAAAATGAAATTCTTCAAATCGTTTATTCTCCCGATACCGACCGATAATGTTTATTGGGTGAAAAACGGCGTCAAACAGGAGCAAAAAGGCTTGAATGCATCAAACTAGTCGCGGAGTGGAAGTCGCCCGCTACGCGAGGGGAAAACTGTGTACCTTGTATCTTTCGCGCGTCGCGTAGCGGGCGACTCCCACTCCGCGACTAGTTTGATGCATTCGAGCCTTTTTGCTCCTGTTTGACGCCTTTTTTCACCCACTAAACATTATCGGTTGGTATCGAGAGAATAAACGATTTGAAGAATTTAATTTTTTCTTTAAAATGCTTTTTGTAAAATTCAAATCCGACAAGTAGCCGAGTATCACGAACTTCTTGAAAAAAGTACGTCGAATTCGGAAAACTGCGATTGTGCAAAAACTATTTATCCGACAGGTAGATTTTACGTATTCAATTTCGTAATCGTAGTTCGAAAGAATGACTGCCCAACGTCTTAGTCTGTTTGCAGAAAACTGAGGAATGGATTTTTTATTTCCAAAAATTGCCATTAAGGACTTATTATCTGTAACCAAGGTAAATTTCCTCGAATACAAGTATTGATGAAATTTTATTACTCCAAAAATTATAGCAAGGCCCTCGCGTTCTATTTGTGAATAATTTTTTCAGCCCTGGTTAACGACTTTGAAGCGTAAGCAATAGGTCTTTCAGCTCCTGAAGGATAAGTATGGCTCAATATTGCCCCAATACCATGAGGACTAGCATCTATAGTTAATTTAATTTTTAAATTTGGATTAAAATGAACCAATACTTCTGCTGATTTTAATAGACATTTAATATTCTGAAGAGATTTTTTGCATTTTTCCGTCCATTTCCATTTTGCATCTTTTTGTAGTAATTGATGTAATGGATAGAGAACAGTGGATAGATTTTTAACAAATTTACCATAGTAGTTAACCATGCCTAAAAAAGACTTCAGCTCACTTACATTTTTAGGTTCAACGAAATTTTCAATTGCCAAGGTTTTAGCTTCACTAGTATGTAAACCCTCTTTATCTATTATATAACCCAAATACTCAACACTATTTTGAAAAAATTTACATTTCGATGGGCATAATTTAAGACCTGAATTCTTTAATATTTTCAAAACTTCTCTTAATCTTTTTAAATGTTCAATTTCGTCTTTGCCAGTTACTAAAATATCATCCAGAAAAACTACTACTCCTTCTACACCGCTCAATAAAGATTCCATCAGTTTTTGAAATTTGGAAGGTGCTGAGGAAATTCCGTAACCTAATCTATTATATTTGAACAAACCCTTATGTGTAACGATAGTGGTTAGTTCCTTTGACTCTTCATCTAAACAGATTTGTTGATAAGCATCAGAGAGGTCCATTTTCGAAAACTGAGATCCTCCTTGTAGACGTCTTAACAAATCCTCAATCCGTGGAAGGGGGTATTGGTCGACTTCAATACATGGATTAATAGTAACCTTGTAGTCGCCACATAACCTCACAGACCCATTTTTCTTCAATATAGGTACTACTGGAGTGCCCCACTTACAATAATCCACAGGAGAAATTATGCCTAGAGAAAGAAGACGATTAATTTCATTTTCAACAAGTTCCTTAAGAGCATAAGGAATAGGGCGAGCCCTAAAAAATTTTGGCGTAACTGAACTGTCTTTTAATTTTAAATTTATAGTGCCTTCATTGAATTTTCCTAAACCTTCAGAGAAAACTTCAGGAAATTCGGCGATTAAACATTTAGTCTTCCTATCCTTATTTCCCTCAATAAATTTCAAAAAAGAAAATCCAATATTATATATATTCATGAAGTCTCTACCCAAAATTGGTGCACCACCATTTTTCATGACATAAAAATCTATTTTATTGACAACATTTTTATATTTTACATTTAACGTTAAAATTCCCAAAGGTTGAACTCTAGTGCCATTATAAAAGTAAAGAGATTCATCAGATGGTTTCAACTGATGCATTTTCTTGAAATTCTTTTCGAATAATTTTTCTGAAATACATGAAATACTAGCTCCTGAATCGATCTGACAAGAGATTATTATTGACTCAATCCTTACATAAATTTGAAAAAGAATATTTTCAATGTTTTCATTTAGAACATACTAGCTGCCCGGTACGTGCTTCGCTACGTATAAGGCATAGTAATAAACTTAGAAATATAACAAAAAAATAAAATTTATTACTTAGTCTAATTTCGAATGTATGGAACTGCTCATCAAAAGCCACTACAAAAACATAATGTAAATGTTTATATTATATTTATCAGAAATAAACAAAAAGATATACTATTAAATGTTATTTCTCAACTATGAGAAAGAGTAAAAACTATATTATATTCATTCGAGTTAAAACATTCTAAAGACGTTGTCCGATTCCCAATTGCCAATGCCTTCTAAATGATGAAGACTGCAAAAAGTAGAAACTAAAAAATTAAAAAAGAATTGGGTACTCTCACTATGGTAGATGTTAGTCTAAAACATTTGGTTAAACAATATTTTTTGTTTTTCCCTTTTCAGCATGAATAAATAAACAATTGGGAGTACCGACTCTGGAACAGGCAACATAAAGTTGGCCATGTGAAAAACATGATTCCTTCAAATTCACACCACAAACGTGAAGTGTTTGCCTTAGGGCATTGTTTATGGACATCGCAAATGATAAACGCACGGGATATTTTAACCATTTCAATTCAAATGGCATATCCGTTGGAATCATAGGGATACGCGGTATCAAACACACTTATCCTTTTGATTTACCAGTAATAAGGTGATCAGTCCGTTGGTGCTGTCGATTTGTATTTTGCCATCACCAATTTCTAACAATTGTTTTGAAAACTCATGGGCAGTTGCATCATTGTTTAGTTGAAAACGCATATCAATATTCAGTGTCAATTTTCGTACATATCTCCAAAGAACTGATGACTTCAAACAGGCATTTATTTCATCAACAGTAGGAATGACAGGCAATATTTGACGAAAGTCTCCTGACAGCAATACAGAGCACCAACAAAAGCTGTTGATCACCCTGTAAATCTTGCATTGTTCGATTAAATGCTTCTAGTAATTTTTTATTCGCAATTGTGCACTCATCCCATAAAATAATTGACATTAATCGAAGAACTATTGCCATAGCAGAATTTCTCGAAATATTGCAATTTGGAGTTTCAATCACCTGTACATTCAATGGCAATTTCAATGCAGAGTGTGCGGTCCGACCACCTTCATTTTGATGTAGCAGCAATTCCCGAAGATGCAAGTGCCAATGCAATTTTCTGTTTCGATCGAATAGTCGCTAAAATATATGATACAACGAAAGTTTTGCCTGTACCACCAGGTGCATCCAAGAAATGTAATCCACCTGCATTATTGGAAACGGCTTGAATGATTATGTCATATACATGTTTTTCTTGAATATTCAGTTTGGTTCTTAGAACATTAAAGAGATGGAATGGCAAATAAACAAATTGTTGTTGTTCAATCACTGGAGAGAGATAGAGGCCTAGTGTCGCCAATCACAATTGAGCTAGCAAAATTCGTAACGTTGCCACATCAATTTTCATTACGTATAAATGAGATATTTCAAAAATCAAACTGTCGAAACACAGTATTGATTTTCTGATATTTGAAGAATTTGAATACGAGTATTTCAATTTTCTTTGGATAAATATCGATTTCCACCTAAATTAAAAAAAAAACCGCGATCAAGATAAAAATTTTCCTGAAAATTCAGATAATTTGTCGATGTGGCAATGTGCAAAAGATTACAAATGTTTACCATCTGTCAATAATGTCAATTCTTTCTCGCTTGTCGACCACGTTGTTTCGCTAAATTTGGATTATTCAAGGGTGTTATTATCTTGTTATATCGATTCATAAGTTTAAGAAGTGAAAAACAATGCCTAACAAGTGCTTTTACTGCGGTTTCACTTATATTGTGGGAGGTGAGGTTAGTCTTCACAGGTGAGTACCATGCATAGGCGTGCAGAATGTTTTTGTTAATAGCGTTGGGTATTAATATACCTATATCTACACTTAATGTGAATACTGAAAATAAAATGCGTTTCAAGACTGCTTGCCGATAAAGGAGAACGGGAAAAATGGTTGAAGAGAATTTCTTGGGAGGAGCCGCTTTTGGAAGACAAAATATATTATCTTTGTTCTACTCATTTTTCTGAAGGTTGCTTCAGGAAAATAAACCTAAGAAAGAATCTTATCCCAGGAAGTTTGCCTTTGGAACTAACTTCGTAAGTTCAATACAAAAACTTTCCTCATAATTTGTCATATTCATAACCTCTTTGCAACAAAATGGTTTCCCAGATTATGTGTAACTGTTGCTTAGTCTCAATATTCTGCTCGGCGTGCACGCTGAGCACTCATATTCAGACTAAGCATGTGTACCTAGATAATCTAAACAAATTTGTAGGGCCTCTTTAGGAAAGGATGAAGCTGCCGAGTGACAGAATTCACCGAAATCCGAATTGGATTTTGTGTTTCAATCTCCAGCTAGAAAGCACCGGCGGTTTGATACTTCACCCACCAATGATTATAATACTGGTTCCGATGATGATAATGATGATTCAGAAGAAACATTAACTCTAACCTCTCCTTCAAAATGTGAATCAATCAGTTCGAGTGCCACTTCATTCTCAGGAGAACGAAAAATAGCCAAAATGAAGTAAGATATTAAACAAAAAACAATACTCCTTCTTTAAATTTTTTCTTTATAGAAAGAAGCGGTTTCTCTCAAATCCTCGATATATTGGGGATTATTCAGACCATCATTTGAAGAACCCTATGCTGAGAAAAAAATTTTTAAAGTTAGCTCAAAGAACTACAGCCAATTTAAGGAGCAGAAATATACTCTTACAAAGACAGGTGAACCGACTTAAATCATCTATAAGTAATTTACGAGAACTGACCAGCTGAACTGAGCGGTTCTTAAGATTTATTCCTTTTGGTCTGATGAACTAAGCTGATATAAATTCTGAAACGTCACATATTGTATTGTACATATTCCTTTTTTCATTTCTGGTTTATTGTTAGGCAACATTTTTTCAAAACTGATCTGCTCCTGACAAATTAGTTCAAAAATATCTCGCAGGAGCACTTCCACTATTCAAAAAAAATTTTAATTAATTCTGTTCCAGAGACTGGGAGTGAAAACCCATAAAACTTTTCCACAAAATGTTTAATTTAATGTTTAATGTGATAATCTTAATTTTAATATTAAAATTTGTTTGGATCTGTGTGCAATGTCCAACTGTGATTATCAATTGTATTAATATGTATGTGATAATTGTAATTCAAGATTTCTTGAGATCTCTGTGCAATGTACAACTGTTATTTTGCAATTTGATTAATTAGGTATGTGATGGGTTTTATTGAATGTTTAATGTGATAATCGTAATTTCAAGATTTCTTGAGATGTCTGTGCAATGTCCAACTGTGATTATCAATTTGATTAATATGTATGTAATAGGTTTAATTGAATGTTTAATGTGAATAATCGTCATTTCAAGATTTCTTGAGATCTTTGTGCAATATCCAACTGTGATTTTCAATTTGATCAATATGTATGTGATAAACCTGGCTTACACGGTCAATATTATTGACCGTGTAATATTATTGACGGCAATACATTTTATTCTATTTATTGTTTCAATGTACTTATACGTTCAGTATATTGATCAATATTCGTTATTGCTTCAATATTATTGACCGTGTAAGGTGGCCTATAGGTTTAATTTTATTTCAGTATTTCTTGAGATCTCTGTTCATTGTCCAACTGTGATTTTCAATTCGATTATTTTGTATGTTTTTGTTTTTTTCTCTGTTCCTTTGTCTTTGTAATCTCTTGGGTGTTTTTTGGAACATAAATTCTAAATAAATAAACAAAAAAATAAATTCTAGGTGTCTACTTCTGGTCCAACAAGGCAGATCTTAGAAAAATTACTTAGGGGTCCCAAACGACAAAAATATTCTGAAGAGCTGAGGGCATTTGCTCTCACACTTCATTATTATTCTCCTCGAGCTTATTCATATGTGAGAAACACCTTCAATAATACTTTGCCTGCACCTCGTACCATGCGAACATGGTACAATAAATTGGATTGTGGGCCAGGTTTCAACAAATTAGCTCTGAAAGGCATAAAGGATAGAGTAACTAAATCAAAAAATAATAAAAAAGACTTGGTTGGTGCTCTCCTGATGGACGAGATTTCCATAAGAAAAATGATAGAGTGGAACGAAGGCAAATTTAAAGGGATTTGTGACTTTAAAGGTTACATACTTGAACAAATAGAAAATACAGGACTTAGAGTAGCAACGATAACCTTTGATGGCTTATCATCAAATTTAAAAATGGCCGAGATTCTAGGAGCAGACTTTTCCAATCCGAGTTCTCTGAAAACCTATTTTTCCTACCCACCAGAAAATGATCACCGTCAGATTTATTTTATATTAGATCTAAGCCATATGATCAAATTGGTCAGAAACACGCTTGGGTCTAAAAAACTTTCATTGATGACCAAAAGGGCCAGATAGAATGGAGGCATTTAGAAAATCTTGTTAACTTCCAGAATAACCAAGGACTTCATGCAGCTACCAAGATTAGACTTAGACACATCAATTATGCAAAAGAGAAAATGAAGGTGAAGTTGGCCACACAGACACTGAGTAAAAGTGTATCAGATGCTGTAACTTACCTTGAAAGAGATTTAAAAATTTCCACCTTTTTTCATTCAAAAAGTACCGCAAACTTCTGCGAAATATTCAATAATTTATTCGACATCTTTAATTGCAGAAATTTATATTCTAAATCAATTTATGGTAAAGCTCTTTCTTCAAATACGCACAATTTCATTTTTTCTTTTTTGAATAAGTCCTACAGTTATATTACTAATCTGAAGTTAGCCAATGGGAAAAATTTGATAAATACTGATGTTAAGACGGGATTTTTAGGATTTCCTATCAATATAGCCAGCCTGAATGGTATTTACGAAGATTTTATTGATTCCCAGAATCCACCTCTAGATTTCTTATTGACATATAAGCTATCCCAGGACCATTTAGAGATCTTTTTCAGCTCAATAAGAAGTAGAGGTGGATTTAATAATAATCCGAGTGCAAGACAGTTCGAGGCTGCTTTCAAAAGACTGCTGTTACACAATCACGTGAAAGCTTCAAGCTCTGCTAATATTACAAGCATCGATAATACCATTTTACTGCCCCTCGACGATAGTACTAATCATTCGGACAATAGCCCTCAAATTTTTGAAACGCCTGCTGTAGGGGACCATATATATGCTGTAAATTCCAAAAATTGGCATCTGAGTGAATATACAGAGGATGTTGTGGTGTATATTGCAGGATTTGTGTTGAGAAAAATCGTTAAAAAAGTCAATTGTCAGATTTGTATATCAATACTGCAATCTAACAGCAAAGAGTCAAAACTGCTGTTGAGAAAGACCTTGGGAGGTCTATCTAATGCCTCACATTTTGTTGTAAATATTTGTAGAGAAGCTGAAAAAACATTTAGGTGGGCGGAAAAAGTTTTTCAAATATTTGACAAAAATATTCGAATTTGTTGCCCCGTTTAGTCCTCACCACCTTGAAAAGTGTTGATACAAAATTGTTTGAGGTATTTAGTACACACCTGTATGATGATGAACCAGAAAGGAATCATGGTCCTGCATTAGCAAAGGCAGTATTAGAAGAATATTTCAATTTGAGAATTCACCATGAATTGAAAAATCGAGGAAGTAAAAGGTTGGACTCAAATAGATTGAGGAGTAGATTAACTAAAACAATTATATTTGTCAATCAATAGATATAATATATAATATGTTCCTAATGTGTTTCTTCTTCCACACCATGTTCAATTTAATAAATTATGTTGTTTCTCATTTACTGTTAGCCGGGCCGCACACCAAAGAAACATGAAACGCGAAGCAAGAAACATGGAACATTTACATTCATAAAAACACCTCGAGTCTCATTTTATCAATGGAAACTGTTTCATGTTTCTTTGGTGTGCGGCCAGGCTAACAGTAAATGTTTGTTTGGTAGAAATGAGATGAAATAAAATTCAAAACTAATTTTTTTGAGTAATGCTTTCTGGACCTATCCTTGGAACATAATTAGCATATTATTATTAGGTATATATAAATTTTCCGGATTATACAATTACCAAATCACTTAAGTGAAAAATGAACATTCTTATTGCAATACACGGAATAATTTTCACGAATAAATCACAATATAAACTATCTTTGAATATTAATGGCTAATTTCCAACCTCAGAATATAATATATACAGGTTTAGAAATTCACATCTGAAACATACGATATACAATGCATCAGACAGAGAATTCTTCCGTCCAGTTGCCCAGATGAATAGTCGAGACAATCACTTGCTGTAACACACTGAGTTCAGTTGTCTTACTTCTTTATTCTAGTCTGGTCTCTCTCTTATCGTTTAGAGGAGCGTAATTCATTAGTATGGTAGGCAACAGTAAATACTTGAATCGAGTATTACGGGCAGCCTGACAAATTAAAAATTCTATACGTGTAGTTCGGGTTCCCTACCATACTGCGATAAGAGAGAGACGAGACTAGATTATCGTAGTAAGACAGTTGAATTCATTCAGTTATCGCACTTCATTATCTCGCCTATTCATCTGTGCAACTGTAGGAAGAATTCTCTGTCTGATGCCTTGTATATCGTATGTTCTCGATGTGAATTTCCAAATCGGTATATTATTTTCGAAGTTTCGAGCTTACAGTATAAAATTCTGTTACGCCACTGCCTCAGTGTCGCTTCAAACAGAGAGCGACGAGTCTATGAACCAAACAAATGTATCCGTAGCACCGCAATTGCCGTTCCATGTATTTATGTTCTAAGGTTTGGTTATATTCGATTGTATAAATAAACGTATCATTAGAATTGAACTACTGCTCACGTTGCAATTCACGATCAAACAAATCATGTATCTCACGATTTGGTGCGGTCATACCCAATTGTTCTAATGCTTTATTTCCAATGGTAGAACACATATCTTATCAAAGCTTCGTTGTACATTTCCAAGGTTATCAACTGATCAGGATTTCTTGCATGATGACGAATACGATTTAAAATATCTTCTGCTATATAATGCTTATATTTGTTTTTATTCCATAATTTTTGGATTTGATCACAGAACATAAATATATTTGAGTTGATGGCGAACATGTTGATAATATAATTCTATGCCATCTGTGCTCGAATTTTTATTGAAACATGGACGTTCCTTTGAACGAAGTGATGAAGAACGAACTCTGTATATTAGTGTTCTGCAAACTCTGAAATTACGGTCAAATAATAAATATTTCAGATTCCTTTGATTAGTTATTACAATAATGTACCATGATTATACACTGAAGTGTAATGTCGGTAATTTTAATATTTCAATTCGTTGAAAATTGAAATCTCTAATATTTTTTACAGGTTCGCCATCTATGACAATTTAATCAAAGATTATATGGAGTATGAAAAAATAGGAAACTGCCTTGCATTCGTAGTACTCGAAAACGACTACAGATGGCACTGAAAATGAAAAACCTGTAATGTTGATTTTACAATTTTCCAAGATTTCCTTTTAATTATCTATACGTGAAATTCTTCCCTAGACTTCCATGAATAATTCAAGACCAAAATTAGCCAAATCAGTGAAGGCGTTGTTGAGTTATTAAACCACAACGAAAAGTGGCACTTATATTCATATATTAGATAATGGAAAATCATCTGTTTTTATCCGAAATGATTTTTGTTCTTTCTATTGAAACAAACACTTGAAATGTGACCCTTCTTCCTACAAATATTACAGAAATTGTTTTTCAAAAAACACTTATCTTTTATATGTCCCTTTTTTCCACAGCAGGTGCATTCCTGTTGTTTTGATCTCCATGAGGATTGATCTGCGGCGGCGTTACTTTGCTGTAGTACCTACGGCACTTCCACCTCCTTTACTAAATGGTTGACCTGACCTGTGACGTGGTGTGACGTTGCCGCGGTTGCGTATGAGGTTGATCGGTTCGCTCTTGATTGATTGCGAAATTTGGTAACTCTGGGATGCCGCCATTTTGTTTTCTGCTACGGTAATCACTTGCTCAAATGTGGTTTTTTGTCTTCTTCCAGGAGTCTGTCCAGAATCATCCCTTTTCCGAAACCACAGACAAAACGATCTCGCAAAACAAATGTCCAATTCAGCCCCAAACTCGCAAGAAATTGCCAAACTTCTAAAGCGTGCAGCCCACTCACGAATTGATTCTTCCGGTTCCTTTTTTGAAGCGAAAAATTTAAAGCGTTCCGCCAACACTGATTTTTTGGTTGAAAATGTCTATCAAATAATTGTATCAGAGCATCAAAAGTTTTTGCTTCGGGCAATTCTGGGCTACATATGCTGATGATTTATATGATTCCTCTCCCAGGATGTTAAGAAAAATAGCTTTTTTCTTATCAGTATCGGTTAAATTATTAGAACTGAAATAATTTCGTAGCCTTGCCTTGTAAATATTCCAGTCGGTAACATTTAGCTGGAATTCTCGTAGTTGACCGATGAACGATGTGGTCGCTGCTTGATCGCCCGGCATGATGGACACGTGTGTCACTGATACAATTCACTTAACAATAAATAATTTTTCAATACGGTGAATTATTGTAAATTCGATTTTTCAACTTCGTAAATATAACTATAACCGTTATCCTCGTCGCCCACTGTAGTATTTTGGGGTTTTGAACTTTGTTATTTGTACGGAAGGAAAATTATTAATTATATATGATACGTATTTATTTTGGCAATTGCTGTACATCGACTGACTTTTCCAATTAAAGATGACTTCTTACATCGAATTGTTTAGGGAGGGGAGATGCGCAAATGGTACAATTTGAATACACTACATTTATAGATCTCTAAAACTTTTATGAGCCATTCATGCGGCATGGAGTCGAAAGCTTTCTTGTAGTCAAGATAAGCCGTGAACATATTCTTCCTCTTCTTATGGGCTTGGTTGCAGATTATAGAGTCGATTATCAGTTGTTCTTTGGATCCCATTGCAAACCTGGAGCATTTTTTCTGTTCCGATGTAATTATATTATTTCGTTCGCAATGGGAGTATATTTGACGATTAATACAAGATGTTATGAGCTTGTACATAGTTGGCAGGAAGTCACTGTCGTATAAGTTGCTGGATCGTCTTTACTTTGAGGATTTTTCGGCAGAAGATAAGTTATACCCTCCGTCAGGAAGGAGGGCACTCTCTGGACCGCTTAGAATTTCTTTCACTGCTGTTAAATTACTATGGAAACAGTTGTATTTTTTCGGCCAAAAACTGTGAAGCCCATCTGGTCCAGGTGATTTCCAGTTGTGCATTTCTTTAAGAATGTCCGAAAGCTCTTGTGGTGTTATGACTGTAAGGGGCATTTGTTCGGTGTTGGTTTGAGTTTTCTCTTCGTCTTTTATCCACTCTGCATTTTTTGTTGTAAGAAGTAGGCGTTGACAGTTGTTCGGTCCAAAATTTCTCCATGTCATCCTTATTCGGATAAATGTTTGAGGAGTTCTGTTGTTTTCCATCCAGATGTCTGTAGAACTTTTTCTCCGAGTTTTCAAAGGAGATGTTATCTTGCTTCATCCTGTTGCTCTCTTTATATCTTCGTAATCTCTCAGAGTAGACACTGAGTTTTTGTTTCAATGTGTCGATGGACTGCTTAACTGTTGTATTTTCTTCCTCATAGCTGGAGTGCTTGCGATTTCGATAGATAATCGATTCTACCAACGATTTCAGCTTGATTGTTCTGGTGCCATTTTCATATTGTGTCAGCCTTCCTATGTCCTGCCGACAGCGTTGAACTTTTTCCTCCAGCCTTCTTTGCCAGTGAGGTAGTCGAGGTTGTGGACAGGGTTGAATTGTGTGCTGTCTTGGTTTGGTCTTCATGCCCAGCACTTCCACTACAGTTGGCACAATAAAGAATGAAATGGATTGTTTCTAGTTATTATTATTTAAAAAAAAAGTAGTTGTGTTGCCATTGGGAGGAACTTTGGTATGACATCAGTGTTCATTATCTTGAGAATGACCGCTAGTTTTTTGGATGATCTGATCCTGGGTAGTGTTGGTCTGGAGAGTGGATCGGTGCCGTTGTATTCGATGAATAGTCTGCACATTGCTGATTGCAGACGTTCTACTAGTGCTTGTCGTTCTTCGTCCGAAGAATTTACGTGAGATGGTGTGTGTTCAGTTTTTGTCTTTCATTCGTGAGGACATTGTCTTGGAGCGGTAATTGTTTTCATGAGTTGTGTGTTCTTCTCTAGTTCGGTTTTCTTCGATGTTCAATTCATCAACAACTTCATTTCTAATTTCCTGTAGCCTATCTTCTGAGATAAATTTGGATCTCTCGGTTGATGTCGTGGTAGTTGGTTTTGCAATGTTTCCCTCCATGGTTGTTCCTGGTGTCCATCGTGACCTACAAACTTCTTTACCGTTCTAGCAGTACCAAGAAGTACTGCTTTTTGCATTACTTTAAAAAGGTTTTAATCCAAATTTAGTTCCTTGAGGTTGGACGTGAGGCTCTTAGGAATAACTCCTGTGGTTGATATGAGAATGGGAATGGTTCTGGTACTAGACATTCCCCACTGCATTTCAATCTGAAGTTCAAGCTCTCGATATTTCGATATTTTTCAGCATATTTTGACGTAGATTGTTGTTGTTCGGGATGGCTACGTCTATTAGTATTGCTCTCTTCTCTTCTTTCTTCACTAGATGATGTCTGGCCTGTTATTAGCAACTGTTAAGTTTGTAAGTACTGTGCGGTCCCAGTATAACCTGTAGAGGTTGTTTTCCAGTATTACTTCAGGCTGATACTTATAATATGGAATTTTTTCGGACTGCAGAATATTCAGTTGGATGGCGAGTTCCTGATGAAGTATTTTACATACTGCATTGTGCCGACTCTTATATTCATTTCCAGCAAACATTTGGCAGCCTCCTGTAATATGCTGGATTGTTTCTGATGTTTGGCATCCGTAGCGGCATCTATCGTCGGTGAGGCTCCTATCCTTCATGATATATTTCTGATAGTTTTTAGTTTGCACTACTTGATCTTGAATGGCAAGGAGGAAACCTTCTGTCTCAGGAAACAATCTTCCAGAAGTCAGCCAGTAGTTCGACGCAGGAATGTCGACATGTTCCCGGATGACCTCGTTCAGGTGTCTTCCATGTAGGGGTTTTTCTTTCCATCTTTGAATTTTATCACTATCCGTCTGTGTGGTGTTTCATGAGGGTGTTCGCTTAATAATAGAGGTGTTGAACCATCTGCTTCGATCAGTATCTTATGTAAGTCCGATGTGTTTGACTTGTCTACAAAGTAATTTCTTAAGTTGCTTATCTGTTCAGCCGCCATTTTCTTTATGTGCACGAAGCCTTGCCCGCCTTGAGTTCTTGGAATCGTTGTTCTTTCAACACAGCATTTAGGATGATGTTTGTTGGCCTTCGCACACAGTGTTCTCATTTTCTGTTGGAGATGATCGAGATCTGTATTACTCCACTTTACGATTTCAGAAAGAGTAGGTGATGTCATCCTTATTCGGATAAATGTTTGAGGAGTTCTGTTGTTTTCCATCCAGATGTCTGTAGAAATTTTTCTCAGAGTTTTCAAAGGAGATGTTATCTTGCTTCCTCCTGTTGCTCTCTTTATATCTTCGTAATCTCTCGGAGTAGACACTGAGTATTTGTTTCAGAGTGTCGATGCACTACTTAACTGTTGTATTTTCTTCCTCATAGCTGGAGTGCTTACGATTTCGATAGATAATCGATTCTACCAACGATTTCAGCTTGATTGTTCTCATTCCATTTTCATATTGTGTCAGCCTTCCTATGTCCTGCCGACAGCGTTGAACTTTTCCTCCAGCCTTCTTTGCCAGTGAGGTAGGCGAGGTTGTGGACAGGGTTGAATTGTGTGCTGTCTTGGTTTGGTCTTCATCCCTAGCACTTCCACTACAGTTGTTGCGGCACAATAAAGGATAAGATGGATTGTTTCCAGTTGTGTTGCCATTGAGATGAACTTTGGTATGACATCAGTGTTCATTATCTTGAGAATGACCGCTAGTTTTTGGATGATCTGATCCTGGGTAGTGTTGGTCTGGAGAGTGGATCGGTGCCGTTGTATTCGATGAATATTCTGCACATTGCTGATTGCAGACGTTCCACCAGTGCCTGAGATGGTATGTGTTCAGTTTGTGTCTCTTCATTCGTGCGGACATTTTCTTGGAGCGGTAATTGAAGCTCTGTTGTAATTCCTTCTCTTGTTGTTTCGCTGTTGTGATCTCTGTTTTCATAAGTTGTGTGTTCTTCTCTAGTTCGGTTTTCTTCGATGTTCAATTCATTAACAACTTCATTTTTAATTTCCTGTAGCCTATCTTCTGAGATAAGTTTGTTTTTAAGGATTACGCGATACTGATCAGCTATCTCTGTTCAGTTACTTGTAGGTCTGGAAAACATCGCTTGAATTCATTGAATAACCGTTGTCTGTATCCAGTTTGTTCTTGACCCATGTTTGTTATTTTAGAGTAGATGCGCATGATCGTTTCATTCATACAACTTGTCCATTTCATGCGTCTTCTGGGTAACCCTGCTTGAGTGAACGCTGGTTGAAGATCCTGCGTAGCACTCACTGTAGGGGGTGACACTGCTGTTGTTTGTCTCCTTGGTTCTTCCTGTTGAGCTGTAGTGTTTTGTATGACAGGGGCCCGCCTCCTCAGCACCCTGCCACTGACGTCCCGCATGCTGTCATGTCCAGCGCCAGCTCCAGACATGCCCTGACGATCCTCAGGCAGCGACTCAATATTCCTATTCCTTAATTGCACCATCATTATGGGTTGCATTTTATACCTACTGCCAGGTTTGGCTCGGGTACCTCGGGTTTGCTAAGCCCGTACTCGAGAACTTACCATTCTAGAGCCCCTGAGGGTTATTATTATTATTATCGACTTGAGCCTATTAGCGTAGAAAGGGTGTGATTTTTCACACCCCTTGCGATCGGCTATCACCCTTCCTACTAAGGGGAACATTCACTCATCCGGATAGCAAGTATCAGGGGGATTGAGCTCTGAGGTCTTCGGTGTTCTTCTTCTCCTGGGTCCTGGGTTGTTCGTCCTTCGTTGCTTGGTCCTGGATCTCTCGGTTGACGTCGTGGTTGTTGGTTTTGCAATGTTTCCCTCCATGGTTGTTCCTTGTGTCCATCGCGACCTACCAAATTTCTTACCGTTCTAGCAGTACCAAGAAGTACTGCTTTTTGCATTACTTTAAAAAGGTTTTCATCCAAATCTAGCTCCTTGAGGTTGGGCTTGAGGCTCTTAGGAAAAATTTCTGTGGTTGATATGAGAATCGGAATGGTTCTGGTACTGGACATTCCCCACTGCCTTTTGATCTGAAGTTCAAGCTCTCGATATTTCGATATTTTTTCAGCATATTTTTGACGTAGATTGTTTGTTATTTGGGATGACTACGTCTATGAGTATTGCTTTCTTCTCTTTTTTCTTCACTAGAATTATGTCTGGCCTGTTATTAGCAACTGTTAAATTGACAAGTACTGTGCGATCCCAGTATAGCCTGTAACGGTGGTTCTCCAGTATAACTTCAGGCTGATACTTATATATGGAATTGGTTCGGATTGCAGCATCTTCAGTTGGATGGCGAGTTCCTGATGGAGTATCTTACAAACTGCATCATGTCGACTCTTATATTCATTCCAGCAAACATTTGGCAGCCTCCTGTAATATGTTGGATTGTTTCTGATGTTTGGCATCCGTAGTGGCATTTATCGTCTGTGAGGCTTCTATCCTTCATGATATATTTCTGATAGTTTTTGGTTTGCACTACTTGGTCTTGAATGGCAAGGAGAAAACCTTCTGTTTCAGGAAACAATCTTCCAGAAGTCAGCCAGTAGTTCGACGCAGGAATGTCGACATGTTCCTGGATGACCTCGTTCAGGTGTCTTCCATGTAGGGGTTTTTCTTTCCATCTTTGAATTTTATCACTATCCGTCTGTGAGGTGTTTTCATGAGGGTGTTCGCTTAATATTGAGGCGTTGAACCATCTGCTTCGATCAGTTTCTTTTGTAGGTCCGATGTGTTTGACTTGTCTACAAGTAATTTCTTAAGTTGCTTATCTGTTCAGCCGCCATTTTCTTTTTGTCCACGAAGCCTTGCCCGCCTTGAGTTCTTGGAATCGTTGTTCTTTCACACAGCATTTAGGATGATGTTTGTTGGCCTTCGTACACAGTGTTCTGATTTTCCGTTGGAGATTATCGAGATCTGTATTACTCCACTTTACGATTCATAAAGAGTAGGTGAGAACTTAGCAAACGTAGGTGTTAACAGCTTTTGTGAGATTTCTGCTGTTCAGTTTCGTTTTCAGAACGCTCCTCATTCTTCTGGTGAACTCCGCTGTTAGTTCGTCTTTCATCACTCGTTGTCTATCGTTTGACATTGTTTCATACCTAGGTATTTGTATAGATCACCTGCCAGCATTGCTTTAATTTCTTCTCCGTTAGACAAGGTGAGAGGTGTCTGTTGGATTTTTCCTGCTGCTATATTTAGGGAATGACATTTGTCCAGTCCAAAGTTCATGCTGACGTCTTTGGAAAACTTCTCCACAAGTCGAAGTAGGCACTCTAGTTGGTCTCTGTTTGCTGCAAACAGTTTCAAGTCATCGAAGTATAAAAGGTGGTTTATCAACATGTTGCGTGTGTTGCCTTTTAGGTTGAATCCTTTTCTGGAGGATTTTAAAATACTTGATAACGGGTTCATTGCCATGCAGAACCACAATGAACTCAAAGAGTCTCCCTGAAAATTCATCTCTTGATGGACACTGTGCCAGTTCTTATGCTGTTCCGCTGATTTCGATGTTAGTGCGCCAAGTTGACATAACTGTTTGAGAAAACTCACTATTCTCGGATCTACTTCATAGATTTCGAGAACTGTTATGAGCCATTCATGCGGCATGGAGTCGAAAGCTTTCTTGTAGTCAAGATAAGCCGTGAACAAATTCCTCGTCTTCTTATGGGCTTGGTTGCAGATTATAGAGTCGATAATCAGTTGTTCCTTGGATCCCATTGCACACCCTGGAGCATCCTTTCTGTTCCGATGCAGTTATATTATTTCGTTCGCAATGGGAGTATAGTCGACATGTAATGCAAGATGTTATGAGCTTGTACATAGTTGGCAGGCAAGTCACTGGCCTGTACGTTGCTGGATCGTCTGTACTTTGGTGATTTTTTGGCAGAAGATAAGTTACACCCTCTGTCAGGAAAGGGGGCATACTTTCTGGAACTCGTAGAATTTCATTCACTGCGTTAGTTAAATTACTATGTAAACAGTTAAATTTTTTCAGCCAGAAACTGTGGAGCCCGTCTGGACCAGGTGATTTCCAGTTGTGCATTCCTTTGAAAATTTCCGAAAGCTCTTGTGTGTTTATGACTGTAAGGGGCATTTGTTCGGTGTTGGTTTGAGTTTTCCTCTTCGTCTTTTATCCACTCTGCATTTGTGTTTGTATGAAGTAGGCGTTGACAGTTTGTTCGGTCCAAAATTTCTCATGTCATCCTTATTCGGATAAATGTTTGAGGAGTTCTGTTGTTTTCCATCCAGATGTCTGTAGAAATTTTTCTCAGTTTTCAAAGGAGATGTTATCTTGCTTCCTCCTGTTGCTCTCTTTATATCTTCGTAATCTCTCGGAGTAGACACTGAGTTTTTGT
>CM024245.1:30029553-30080602 GCA_013421045.1 Propylea japonica | reverse complement strand
AGTTGCTGAAATCGAAGACAATTACTAATTACATCCCAATAAATAAAGAATAGGCATTGAAGGCCGATACATCTTAGAAACCAAAGTTATATTACTAACAAACTTCTGTGAAGAAGTTCTGACTTGAGGTCAGAGTCACGAGTAGAGATTCAACGACTTGACTTGATATTCAAGCTACTTGACTGGCTTGACTTGAAATCAGTCAAGTTCAAGTCAAGTATAGTCCGTTCACGACGAGTTTGAGGGCATAGTCGGCGTTTCTTTATTTATTTAAGTTTTTAGGCAGTATTTACTGTCATAAAGTAAATAAAGTCAAACGTTGCCGAATGTACTCTGCTCGTCCGACAAGCTTGCGAGTTATCAGAGAACTCTATGCAATATTGACAACATTGCGTATCAATCTGACAAGAAAATAAATCACATACCCTAAAATTTAATATACACAGTGAATATGCAAATTTCATGGCCACCGACGGCTCAACCTTTCGTGAACGGAGTATAGTAGTTTTTCAATGTCAAGTCAAGTATTAATTTATCGAGTACTCGAAAAATCAATTACTTCTACCAACTACTTGATTTCAATTTAAATTTTTTGTTACAGTGTTCACATCAATAAATTATGGAATGAGGATGAACCTTGCAAAAAAATACTTCTATTTATTAAACTTGAATATGAAATCAAAAATATTTTTAGTACAGTGGGTTTCGTTGTGCAAGCGTGTATTTCTCTCCTTTTTTCGCGAACTCTTCGGATCTTGTTCAACAGTAAAATAATCTGTGTTTTTTTTTTCCATTACTTTAGATTTTTTGTGTGTTGTCTCTTGTAAAAGTTTACGATCTGCGGATTGAGCATTTTCCTCAATCACATATTCTGACCCGCTGGTTTCTAATTCCATTATTTCTAATGAAATACTCATTTTTGCGCAGGTTCAAACACATATAATTATGTGACGTAACGACTCACACACTCGGACAAAAATACCCCTCTATTCACTTAGATAAAATTAAGAATACTGCGCGATCGCTTCATTCAGCTCGGAGCTCGGGGATCCCCCTAAACACGCATGAACTTGCAGAAGTAAGCGCAGTACGAGTAGTACGACTCGTACGTATCGTATCAAGATCAAGTAATACCAAGTAGCTTGATATCAAGTCAAGTGATAAACATTTCATATCCAGTCAAGTCAAGAGTCAAGTATGTATTAGTTACAAGCTTGACTTCCAAGTCAAGTTCTCCTTTAAAAAATCAAGCTTCTTGACTTGATGAATCCCCAAGAAAAATAATTTCACTCACACTCACAGACCATTGATCTCATTATACACATGGTGGTTACCGTATTTGGCGAACACGATAACTTCAGAAAAGAATAACTTGAAAGTTTGAGGGTATGTTCAGAATTTGAAAATAAAAATGGAAATCATAATTTATTAATGAAATGAACCAATTAATCTTAGGATTTTCGAATCTGAGTGCTCACTTCAAGTTCAAATGGAAAATTCATCATTGTCAGCGTTCGCTGATTTGTAATTATATTAATTATACTATTTATCCGAAATTAGGAATTTCATTGAAATTATAATATTTGTACTGAATCATACTAATGAAAATCAGTTATTTTTATCTTTATCGAATTTCAATACAAAGTTTTGAATAGCTGTAGGAGATTTTTTTTATAAAAAATTAGTTTCAACTGAACGAGTCGAAAAATTTTTTGAAAATGTAGCTCTGCTGAAATATGGAATAGGTATGAGTAGATTCAAACGTTTTCCACCAATGATTTTTTTTCGTGGCTTCAGCGAGAAGTGAATAGAATAGAAAATCTTAATTTCCCACTCATTGACATACAATCTAAATATTGAATAATCTTATGCTCATATTGTTATTGTATAAGACGCTGTACTCTGTAATGTTATATTCAGGAGGGGAAAAAAAAGTCGTTCGTTCTACGACTAGTATTCTATTCTTAAATGAAGAAAATATCGCTGATTTTTATGATAAAGAACAATAAAACTCTATAAATGTATAGGTCTGTCAGAGTAAGTACATTGTTTCACCTGAATGCACCTCTACACGTTTCTTTGAACTTCATCCCCAACATTGTCCTTATGGCTAGTTTTGTGTGATAAATATTTGTTCTACTGAGGCACTCTCAGAGTCTTACTGTCAATTTGATTCACTAACGCTCAGTTGCAGGAACGTCCATTGAAATTTAAAGGTCCATTAAACTCTTAAAACTCTCCATTATTACAAGGAACTAATGGAGGATTAAGGGTTTAATGGACCTTTAAATTTTAATGGACGTTCCTGCAACTGACACTAAGCTCTCAGCATATAACTGCGGAATTTAATTTGTTCCAAAGTATATCGCAATGTACTGTCCAGTTCAAGTGGCAGTCAATATGTACTACTCCAAGAAGTTTGTTTGAGAATTAGTCTGAACCGATCCAGAACTGAGTGCCAAGCGGAGGTGTTGATTTTGATCGACTATTGGAGAAAATCAGTACGTTAGTTTTATCATTATTGAGAACTTAGCCATTCATTGCACACCAGTTCTCGATCAGTGTCATAGATCGCTTTAGGTTTTCAACAACTCCTTCCATATCTTTGGATGACACAATAATATTAGTAGCATCAGCGTAAAGGTATAGTATATAGACTACAAGAAACTGGTTGTTCTCCGATGAGTTTTATCGATTGGTTCTTCCCAAACTTTGGATGATCTGTAACTTTTGTTGCTCAGATTCTTCTGTCAACACGAAAGCCTCCGGCAAATCGTCGACATAGACCAGGAACAAGATTGGTCCTACAATGGTACCATGTGGCACACCCATTACAATGGTTCCCTCCGATGACATGTCACACTCATTATAGCCACATAAAATGACGACCGGTTTCCTATCTTTACGTTACTCTCAAAAAGTTTATATGGGATTCCCTTGATAACACACTTTTCTAGTTTTGAGACCAAGATATCATGGTAAACGCAATCAATGCTTGTGATAAGTCTATAATGAGGCCAACAGGTATCTGACCTTCTTCGAGGGAATATATTATATTCTGAAGAAACTCAAAAATTACAGTCTCTGTACTCTTGCCCCGAATAAAACTATGCTGCCTTTCAGATAATACTTTGAAGTTGTTAAAAAAATTATAAGTCTATTAACTAATATTTTTCGAAGATCTTAGCGAATGAAGTGATGAGACTGATTGGTCTATAGTTGGATAGATTGTGAGAGTCTCCCTTCTTGTAACAAGGCCGTACTACCGAATTCTTCAGGCCATCCGGAAAAATGCCTGCCCTAAATGAACAATTTATAATGAAACAAAGTGGTTTGATAATGTGCAAAATATGACGTTTAATCACTGTCATTGGGATTTCATTATACCCAATGATTTTTGGTTTTTCATTAATTTAACAGTCAATAAAAATTCAGGTTCCTAAACCTGAAATAAACAGAGAGAATTTGTGACCATAGATTTACCGTTAGTGGCCAGATCGACATTGAAATTACCAGACAAAGTTTTCGGTATATTGATGAAGAAATCATTGAATTGAACTGCAAGTTGAGAGCCTTTTAGTGTTCATAGAACCTGTATGGTTAGGTTTTTTACTCCTATTCGTTACCTCTCTAACAATATTCCACGCTGTTTCGGATTCATTTTCAGAATTATCTATGCGAGATGAATTCAACAACTTCCTATGAGCGATTAACGCAGCATCATAAAGGCACTTTACCATTTTATATTTTCCAACTAACTCTGGTTTATATCTAGACATAGTGAGAAGTGAATCTAATTGATTCTTCAATGATGCAGTTTTAGGTGTTAATGTATATTTCTCTCTATTGGACAAACGACGCGTTTAAGATATAACGGGTTATCCATTTCGTGGTTTCAAAAGTATACGGCTGGAATTCGATATCTGTCAAACGAAGTTTTTTTAAAAAAAATTTTTGTTTAGTTGAAAGTCTGACATTTATGAAAATGGATCGCTTGACTATCGCGCACAACGCATGAAAATTGTAAAAACCTAATACAAAAATGGCGATTCTGCCACAGCCACATATCGTGCTTTAAGAGCAGATTTTGGTTTACATAATCGTCCAACTACGCAAGCAATTGGTAAAATTGTGAAGAAATTTGAAGAGACTGAATTGGTTAGATATTGTAAGCCCTGTGCATCATCGTTTTGCTCGTACCACTGAAAATATCGCTACTATAAGTGAAAGTGTTGCCGAAGACACGAATCTGTCGATTCCTCGTCATTCTCAGAATTAGGACTGTCTTAAGGCACATTATGGCGTATTTTGCATTAAGATCTACACCTACACCAAATAAAATCCAGCTCACACAACAACTGAAGCCAGCCGACCATTCACATCAACATCGTGGATACTTCGAATGGGTGCTTGAACAACCGGCGGTGGACGGCGATATCAACTGGCCACCAAGATCATGCGAGTTGACACTGCTTGACTTTTTTGTGTGGGGCTACGCGAAAGACCGTGTTTATGCAGATAAACCTTCAACTCTTGAGTAGTTAAAAACCAATATTCGTCAAGTTATGGCTGAGATACCGCCCAATATGTGTCAAAATGTGGTCGAAAATTACCTCAAAAGAATCGATGCTTGCAACAATTCGGGTGGTTGTCATTTAAATGATAGTGTTTCACACAAATGTCAACGTTCAAACTTCATAATAAAAAGAAATATCATGATAAATAGTTATTTTTGTATCTAGTGCGCGAAATGCTACTTGGTGATCGAGAACTGATTTTTTTAACGAGGCGCCCGAGTTAAAAAAAAAAAGTCGAGATCACCAAAGTATTTCGCGCATGAGATGCAAACAAAATTTTTTCTACAAACGCTTAGCTTATATGAAAAAAAAAATATTGAACTGGTTTGAACTGTTTTTTCCAAATCAAGTAATTAGGTATTATAACTATGGGCAATATATTGCAATATGTTGAAAGCACACTCAATGTTAAAGAAAACGTGGATTTCAAGAAATTTACCAAGTAAAATATAAAAATGCCATATAGTTTACATGCAGTGGCGAAGTAAGTATTTCGCACATTACTTCGCGCACGGTGTCATAGTAACAAAGGCAATGAAAAAAGGGTCACTTCGCATATTCTTGCCAATGCGAACCTTGTCATTTTTTGACGTTTGTATAAAATATTTAATTATCATACAAGGGAAAAAGTATTAGATTTTGCTCGAGGTTATATTTTCCCGACGCGAAGCGGAGGGAGACAAAAAACCGAGAGCTAAAATCTACCATTTTTTCCCTTGTATAATACACTATTTTTTCGTGACAAGAAAAACAACGATTTAATAGTGAAAGAAATATAACTTCTCACGAAATTACTTTTTTCCCCGGAAAAAAGTGAGTACTTTTTTCCCCTGCTACATAGAGAATCATTTTTTTGACAGGGATAGAAATCTAAAAGTCATATTTTGTGACCTGTCAAGAGTATAAAATGTCACTTTTTTTCCCGTCACAGAAAAAAATATTTTTTTATGTGTTTTATTAACGTTTACTTTCGAAACCGCAAAATGGATAACCCTATATTATAAAGTAGAGACCAGTCTGAACCTAGAAGAAGCTTTTTAAAATAATTATGATTTTCCTCGCTATATAGTCTGATTTTCCTACTCCGTTCTTGTTTACTTATACTGAAGTTGAGATCAAAAGTGAATTTTTGGCCAGAGTGATCTGATAAATGGTCCTCGGGAATGGTAGTCGTACCCTTTATTTTCGAGATGAGAAGTAGATACATTTAGATCGTATGTTTTCAGAATTGTTAAAAAAAATTTTGAATCAGCAGAGTTAGACAAAAAATCAATATTGAAATCACCTGCAATAATGAACCTCATCCTTTCATTATGACATTTATCAAGCACTAATGAAAACTTCTCGAAAAAACAACAATATCACTCAGAGGGAGAGTATTAGGGCGGTGTAAACAAATTAAAAGATATTTCTCAGAGCCAATTGTAAATTGGCTTGCACAGCATTCAAAAGAACCATTAAAATTTAGATGTTCAAATTCGTCTCTGTTCATGAATAATTGCATACCCACTTCATAGAAAATGGCACATCCACCATGTGAATATATTTGTAGAACAACGCCAAAGGATATGAGAGAACCTTGTATCCTCATAAATGGGTAAACCAATTTCTTCTCGATAAAAACCTGCTTCAATGGGTCTTTTCTCTTCGATTAAATGAAAATTATCCGAATTTTAGAGTTTGCGATTTATTTACTATTTATGGGCAAACTGGAAGAATTATTGATATATTGGCTATGAAGAATACATCTTGTGAATATCTCGTTTGAACCAAACATCATTTAGGACTTGAAGATAATCAAAAATTGTTATTCAATGGTAATTTGTCGGATCATCTCTCTCTGAATTAGGAATTAGTCTCCTGTGAGGTTGACAAAGTTTTTTAACGATAAAACCTACCCTTCAAATTATTGAAACTTACACTTGAATGATAATTAACAGAAAAAGTATTTTATGAATATTGTTTGGAAAAAACTCAAAACTATAACAATCTCTTGCAAAATCTTTTTTTGACGATTCAATGTTCAGCCAAAAATTATCGAAATAAAGATTTTCAAGCGTTCGAGAACAATTTCGTTTTCGATACGATTTCATATTGTATGAAATGCATAGTTTATAAAAAAGTGAATAAACGCTATCAACTCGCCCTATACGAAATATTATTCAATTGTGAAGAAAATTCAGAAATATTCGCCACTGGCCCATACTCATTCCCTGAAATTTTTATGAAAATCCATGCAGGCGTTCAAGAGGTCTGCCAATTGAAAATTTTCTGTAGAAATACATAAAACATCATGTATCTCTTAAACAAATATTGTTAGGGCACATTTCTAACACTGATTCAGACTCACGAAAATGTCCTGCATCTGCCCTGAAAGCTTGAACAATCATTCGTGAGACACCCTGTATAATCATAATGTAAAAAACCAGTCGGATACGAATGTGATATGTTTTTTTTGATGAATTATCAATAATTTCTAAATTAGTCCTTCTGTTTCTGAATTAATTCGTGTATAATTGCTTGTAGAATTCATTAATGTTCAATACCTAAAAATAATTTTTCCTATTCGATAAAGTTTCGTTGAATACTTCCAAGTGTTTATATGAACTTTTTGTAGACATTTTTTGTGAACTAGATAGATAAGTCAATTCGATCAATTCGGGGACAGAAAGATATTTATGATATGTTTAACGTCTGATTCGTATTCGTGTTTCACAGTTTTTCTGGGAGATTTCTCATAATTGAACTCATTAGAGAATTGGAACATCGTTGGATTTCTTAGAAATTTATTGAACAGAAAAAGTTTCAGTACATCTGGAAGCCATTGACCTTGTGGATTGAAGACGTTAGTAACGAAAATACCAATCAGTTAGAAATAGCTGAATATTTTCACCCAAAATAATTCGATAAACTACAAAAAGACATAGTTTTGACTTACCCCATCTGTTGAGTTTTTACCCAGTAAAGCTACATCCTTCTGGTTTCTCAAGGAGGATTCTCGGAAGTCGAACCAAATCCGCAGTTCTTGACTACAGCTATCACACATTAATCGGGATAGTCCATCATCTGCAGTAATCTGAAATCATAGTGAAAATTTAAGTCAAAAGGAAAAACCTATAAATAATCAGTAATCAGGCGAATAAATAACAAAATGAATAGGTTCAAACTATATTCAGAATAAATTGGTAAAATAATCTAAAGATTTAATGAGCTTGAAGATTTGTTCAAAAATAACATTGTTCATTTTTCAGCCTGTATAATACTTACATCGATTAACATCATTTCTCGAAGAAATTCAGTGAATGGAAAAATGGTGAAATTCCCCATCGCATCTTTGGCACAATCTGCAATATTTGAGATGTGAATCCATATTTTACTTCGAATCGCTCGAACACTAAAAAATTTCACAAAACTAAAGCTTTCACTGGTTTCAGTAAACTGATTCAAAAACTGTTGGGACCTTTGAATATATACCTACTTTTATCCCCACCCAGGTAGAGGTTGGCGAGGGGCTGTACGTAATTGATCTTTAATTACGGTCGATAGTTATTTTTGAATGATCCGTAAAATTCATTATTATTATATTATTATTCACTATATTAGTATAAAGAGGAGGTATACAATCTTTGTGTTTGACGTTATTGAATAAAATAATCCTACATATTTCTACATTTTGCTAAAAGCTTTGCATTTGAGTTAATGTGCATATAATAGACCTTTTATTGCAACCATCTACTTCGATAATGTTTTCAGATTTTTTTAATATTTCAGGTTTTAGATGATAGTAACAAGATGATATATATATATAAAAATATTTTTCGTAACTTTGTCCTTCACTTTCTGAAAACATTTCAAATTCTTTTTTATAATATTCCATAAGAATTGATTAAATTGAATCATTTCGTTTTGAAGTTTGATCTGGTTCTTGTTCACCTTTTTCATATACCTTGAATCTATGCAGTTTTAAAGTAATAATTATTTACTGTCCAGTTTTAGTATCAGAAAAACAGATTATTCGAATTTGTGGCATCCAGAAAGCTATTGGTTTGATTATATTGATTTATCAATTCAACTTTATCATTCAAATCATAAACTTTTCCTGAAAATTTAAAATTTAAGTAGAAAGGAAAAACTTCAAAGCTCGTCTCATTTTCAAAATAGGTTTTAAATTCGAGCACGATGTAGCGTTCTACATGTTGTTTGTGTCTACCTGTATATATTTCCTCGATAATTTATTGCAGGCGCTACATATGTTCGGTTTATGCGTGTGAATCTTGAACGAATTTCTTTTCGATATTAACCGCCTAGCAGTGAATATAGATTTATTTACTTGCGTTGATAATATTGTACCTCCACTTTTTTATATCTTTATACATATAGTCTGTTCACGAAGGTTGAGCCGTCGGTTGGCCATGGAAATTTGGCATATTCCACTGTGTATATTAAAATTTAGGTTATGTTCTTGTCAGATTGATACGCAATGTTGTCAATATTGCATAGAGTTGTCTGATAACTCGTAATCTCGTCGAACGAGGCCGGTTACATTCGGCAACGTTGACTTTATTTTACGTTATGACAGCAAATACTGCCAACTTCAGATAAATAAAAAAACGCCTACTATGTGCTCAACCTTTCGTGAACGGACTATATATTTATATTATCGTGAATAGAAAACCCTCATAAGGGGTAAGTATCTTTTCAATTCCGCTTTGTTGCTTACTTCCTTCCTATATTGTTTGCATGTAGGTATAACATTGCTAAATTATTGTCGTTGAACGGTTTCCCCAATTCCTTTATATTTCTGTTGCCAATGCAGAGAATTCAATGCCTCTTATAATAATTTCTTTTCGTGCTTTGCATGTCGCTATATTGCTGCACTATTTCTTTTCAGGAAATCTCTAAATTAGTCTTTCTGTTTCTGAATTAATTCGTGTATAATAGCTTGTAGAATTCATTAATGTTCAATACCTGAAAATAATTTTTCCTATTCGATAAAGTTTCGTTGGATACTTCCAAGTGTTTATATGAACTTTTGGTAGACATTTTTTGTGAACTAGATAGATAAGTCTATTCGATTAATTCGGGGACAGAAAGATATTTATGATATGTTTAACGTCTAATTCGTATTCGTGTTTCACACAGTTTTTCTGGAAGATTTCTCATAATTGAACTCATTAGAGATATGGAACATCGTTGAATTTCTTGGCAAATTATTGAACAGAATAAAGTTTCCGTACATCTGGAAGCCATTGATCTTGGATTGAAGTCGTTACCTACAGGGTGGTCAGAGCGGCAAGAAGTTTATCACTAGCCAATTTTTGCCTTGACGACTATACAGAGTGATCTCAACAACAATAAATACTTGTAACAACACTCTGATGACGTCTGGGCTCAGGCAGTTTAACCATTTGAAGCCGGAAAGGCTACAACGAAAGTTCATGAACAAATGGATTTCATGAGACCTCGAATTCTTCATCAGTGATTCCAACCAAATCTTGTGAGACCACTTTTATCTCAAAATTCGAAAACTACAGAAATTTAGGCAAATAACGTAATATAACGGAATTTTTTTTACAATCTCTTAAAATGTTTTGAATGATGAGCTTTTTTTTTCGTGTTCATTTGTTCTTACTGTTCAAACTACTGTTTTATTCGATAACATTTATCGGTTTCAATTATTGTATAACGAAGAACAACAACACGTATACTTTGCCCGAGTTGGGATGTTAGTTTTCGAAGTGTCTAATTTGATTTTCCAAAAGTTTTAAAGTCATTCAATATGTATTCAACAATCACAGAAAATACCTGAATTACACCCAATTCACAAACATGACGTAAAGATAATATTTTCACTACCGTATCCAACCAGTATGTTTCAAGTTCCATATTGTTCACGACACTTTCAGATCATACGGCTCAAAAAATTGTACTAAGCTTAAAAAAAATACTGAAAATATCTGTTATTACAAAGGATTTTTCGATGAGATGAGTAGAGATGAATTCATTACTAATTTAAAGGAACTAAGTCAGGAAAAAAATTTCAAACCAAATCTGAAATCGAAGCGTAAATTATACCCAATGAATGAAGCGATTCCTTCAATAAAAAAACTTGAACTAGATAACCTCTTAATGTTGAAACTATTGGATCCAAATTATAAAGGAATGTATTCTATCGAAAAAAAATATGATGAATTATTAGTTCAAGCTCGATCTCAAAATTATGAAAACCGTATTGAAACCTCAGATGATAAAAAAAAATGTATGTGAATCATCTATAAAGAAATTACAGGCAAAACTAAAAGTTCGAGCAACTGCGTGTTTGAAGGAAATCCAGATGATATATCAATTACCTAAGTACAACAGATATTTGATTGAAATGATTCCAGAATTATTAAAGACTTTTTCAACAGACGAAAATAATTCATTCGCTTTTGAGAATCAAAAATCAAAACTTCAAAACCTGTTACAAAAGAAGATCTCATTGGTGTTATTTGTGAAACAATGAACTACACTCTGTATATTGAATATCATTTTTTACAGGATGAATTTTTATAGGCAGGCTGTTCAAATTAGCCTGCCTATAAAAATTCATTAATACATTCACATGGTGGATGGACATATTCTATGAAGTGTATGCAATTCACGAATAGAGACGATTTTGAACATCTAAATTTTAATAGTTCTTTTGAATGCTGTGCAAGCCAATTTACAATTGGATCTGAGAAATATCTTTTAATTTAAATATACGGCCCTAATACTATCCCTCTGAGTGATATTGATGTTTTTTTCGAGAAGTTTTCATTAGTGTTTGATAAATGTCATAATGAAAGGATGAAGTTCATTATTGCAGGTGATTTCAATATTGATTTATTGTCTGACTCTGATGATTCAAAATTTTTCTTAACAATTCTGAAAACATACGATCTAAATGTATCTACTTTTGAACCTACTAGAGTGACATCGAGCACTGAGACTTGCTTAGACTATTATCTCGAAAATAGAGGGACGACTACCATTCTCGAAGAGCCTTTATCGGATTGCTCTGGCCAAAAATTCACTTTTGATCTCAACTTCAGTATTCGTAAACAAGAACGGAGTAGAAAAATCAGACTATATAGCGAAGAAAGAAAATCATAAATATTTTGAAAAGCTTCTCCTAGGTTCGGACTGGTCTCTACTTTATAATATATCTCAAAACGCTTCGTTTGTCCAATAAAAAGAAATTTACATTAACACCTAAAACTGCATCATTGAAGAATCAATTAGATTCACTTTCACTATGTCTAGATATAAACCAGAGTTAGTTGGAAAATATAAAATGGTAAAGCGCCTTTATATGCTGCGTTTAATCGCTGATAGGAAGTTGTTGAATTCATCTCGCATAGATGATTCTGAAAATAAATCCAAAACAGCGTGGAATATTGTTAGAGAGGTAACGAATAGGAGTAAAAAACCTAACCATACAGGTTCTATGAATAGTGACCTGAAAGTAAGGCTCTAAAAAGGGGAGTATACCAGACGGCCATGCTGGGTCCAACCACAGACTCGAAAATTACAGAACAATTCGAATGAAATGAAATCTGTAATCAAAAGTGGTTTTAATCCTGTAATGTTGGTGCATAACCCCGATAGATGGCGATGAAAGTTTGCGAGTGATCTGTAATTTTCGAGTCTATGGTTGGACCCAGTCAGCCTGTCTGGCATACCTATCTTTCTAGTGCTCTACTAAAAGGCTCTCAACTTGCAGATCAATTCAATGATTTCTTCATCCATATACCGAAAACTTTGTCTGGTAATTTCAATGTCGATCTGGCCACTAACGGTAAATCTAAGGTCACAAATTCTCTTTGTTTATTTCAGGTTTAGGAACCAGAATTTTTATCGACTGTTAAATTAATGAAAAACAAAAAATCATTTGGGTATAATGAAATCCCAATGACAGTGATTAAGCGTCATATTTTGCACATTATCAAACCACTGTGTTTCATTATAAATTGTTCATTTAGGGCAGGCATTTTTCCGGATCGCCTGAAGAATTCAGTAGTACGGCCTTGTTACAAGAAGGGAGACTCTCACAATCTATCCAACTATAGACCAATCACCAAATCAGTCTCATCACTTCATTCGCTAAGATCTTCGAAAAATATTAGTTAATAGACTTATAATTTTTTTTTAACAACTTCAAAGTATTATCGGAAAAGCAGCATAGTTTTATTCGGGGAAAGAGTACAGAGACTGCAATTTTTGAGTTTTTCTTCAGAAAATAATATATTCCCTCGAAGAAGGTCAGATACTGCTGGCCTCATTATAGACTTATCAAAAGCATTTGATTGCGTTTACCATGATCTCCGCTCTCAAAACTAGAAAAGTGTGGTATCAGGGGAATCCCATATAAACTTTTTGAAAGTAACCTTAAAGATAGGAAACAGGTCGTCATCTTATGCGACGATAATGAGTGTGACATGTCATCGGAGGAAACCATTGTAATGGATGTGCCACAGGGTACCATTGTGGGAACAATCTTGTTCCTGGTCTATGTCGACGATTTGCCGGAGGTTTTCGTTCTGACAGAAGAATCTGAGCAACAAAAATTTGCAGATCATTCAAAGTTTGGAAGAACCAATCGATAATAATTTGTCGCCAATGCTACATAATAACTTCTCGAAATTTTTCTTATTGAATGATTATTTTAACTCATCGGAGAACAACCAATTTCTTGTAGAATGCTTGACTGAGGCAAGGCAATGATAGAATATACCTTTACGCTGATGATACTTATATTATTGTGTCATCCAAAGGTATGGAAGGAGTTGTTGAAAACCTTACTATGACACTGATGGAGAACTGGTGTACAATAAATGGGCTGGTCTGAATAATAATAAAACCAAGGTACTCATTTTCTCCAATAGTCGATCAAAATAACACCTCCGCTTGGCATCGCTTTCAGTTCTGGATCGGTTCAGACTAATTCTCAACAAAACTTTTTGTATATTGACTGCCACTTGAACTGGACAGTAGGTACATTGCGATATACTTTTGAACAGATTAAATTCCGCAGTTTATAATAATAATAATAACATTTATTGATCTTTAAGACAAATACATGTATAGGATAAGTCAAGAGAGAAAAGAAATTAACAAAAAAATCAAATTCAACAAAGTAATACATTCATCAAGGTAATCCTTTACTCTATAATAACATTTTTCTAAAAGTGAATTCTTAACTGATTTTTTTAATTTAGCATGATCAATTAATAGATCGAATACTATGTGGCAAATGATTGTAAATTTCTATACACTGATATAAGGGTGACATTTCGAACTTGGCAGTTTTGTGTTTGGGGATATATAGTGTACCCTCACTTCTGGTGTTATAGCCGTAAAAGCTGGACAGTGTCACAATATTTCTTTCATGCTCTTTCATTTAAAAATGTAAATAGAGGGCAAAGTTAAAATTCCACATTTTGTGAATAAAGGTCTGCAGTCTGAGAGCCTTAGTGAATCAAATTGACAGTAAGACTCTGAGAATGCCTCAGCAAAACAAATTATAACACAAAACTAGCCATAAGGACAATGTTGGGGATGAAGTTCAAAGAAACGTGTAGAGGTGCATTCAGGTGAAACAATGTACTTACTCTGACAGACCTATACATTTATGTATATGAATGTTTTATTATTCTTTCATAAAAATCAGCGATATTTTCTTCAATTTAGAATAGGAATACTACTCGTAGAACGAACGACAGCATAAGATTATTAAATTTTTTAACTTAAATTATAAGGAATATTCAAGAATTTGAAATTTTCAGAAAAACAATATTGTCAAATGTGAACCCTATTGAATGGGTACTTGAATTCAAGAATTTTTGTTGTCGATTGTGAAATGCATGCTTTCCTCCGGGTGTTATTCATGATTTGTTTATGTTCAAATTTTGACTTGTTTTCCTTTTCTTTGATTTAGATAGTATGTTGATGATTTGGGAAATGAAGATTTTTTATTCGATTCAATTCTATTCACTTCTCGCTGAAACCACGAAAAAAAAATCATTGGAGGAAAACTTTTGAATCTACTCATACCTATTCCATATTTCAGCAGAGCTACATTTTCAATCATTTTTTCGACTTGTTCAGTTGAAAGCACATTTTTTGTAAAAAAATCTCATATAGCTATTCAAAAGTTTGTATTGAAATGCGGTAAAGGTGAAAATAACTGATTTTCATTAGTATGAATCAGTACACATATTCATAATTTCAATGAAATTCCTAGTTTCCGGAGGAATATAATTATACAAATCTGCGAACGCTAACAATGATTAATATTTCATTTGAACTTGAAGTGAGCACTCTGATTCGAAAATCCTAAGATGAATAGGTTCATTTCATTAATAATTTACCTATTAATTCCATTTTTATTTTCAATCCTGAGCATACCCTCAAACTTTCAAGTTATTCTTTTCTGAAGTTATCGTGTTCGCAAAATACGGTTAGGCTGGACGTTACCACCATGTGCATAATGAGATCAATGGTTCTGTGAGTGTGAGTGAAATTATTTTTCTCGTGACTCTGACCTCAAGTCAGAACATTTTCACAGAGGTTTTGTTAGTAATATAACTTTTCATAAAAATTCATTTCGTTCCGTTTCATTCTTTCCTGGGTTTTCTTGTTATGTATCCTTGGTTTCTTAAGATGTATCGGCCTTCAACTCCCTACTCTTTATTTATTGGGATGTAATTAGTGTTTCCATTAATGAAACCATACGATAACTTTTACTATCTCAGAACTTCCTGACAAAATATCCCTCAGATGGTATACTTACCTACATTGCGACAAATATAGCAGTACACGTAAGTCAACTTTCAATTATTGAAGAGAGTTAGAGATATTAAATGACAGTAGTACATTAAACATTTAACTTTTCTCAGATCGAACAGTTGTGATGTTGTGATTAACTGATTCTAATCGATTAAATGCACTCACTTAACTTATCACGAGAATATAGGAATGAATGAAGTAAACTTTGCTCACATACCTCGTCAGAACTTGTTTTTAGGATTCTATTGGTATTTTGAACATAGTTGATTGGCTTATGACATGTAGTTTTCAGTAGCTTCTTTTCTTTAACACTACAATATATTATTTGCATAGTGGTTTTTTATTTATTTCCAGATGAATCCAGTATATAAAGAACCTAGTGATGTTCATGATGTAGCAGTTTCCATTGAAATGGCTTCAAACGAAATGGGGGAGAGTATCCAAGAACTCGAGATTAACAGTGAGTCAATCATTTGAATTTTTCCTTCATAATTCACCTAAAATTCAGTTCAACTTTTTAAATTACCATAACAAAAAAAAAACCAATATCTGATTCATCTGGTTGAAGCTAATACATATTTAAAATTTCAGATGAGGACCCACTACGTGCCACTATGAAAAGATTGTCCCAAGAATATAAGAAGAAAAATGAACATCTCCTTAACAGTATTGGACAAATGACAATTGGTCCCAACCCGATCGAAATAGAAGAGCTATCTGAAATAGAAATCACCTACCGCCAGAAATGTGAGGCAATGATTCAGATGTATAACTCGCTCAAATGCATCTGTCACTCCACTACTTTTCTAATTTTAAAGGATTATTTTCTCATCTGAGATCAGCGCAGATATGGTTTCCAGTGTTTACATGTTTTCACTCTATGCTCTCTTTTGCTGATAGTTTCTCGAGTAAGAAAACACATAAACAACGAACAAAAATCTTGATGGTCTCGTTCAACTCTCCAAAATAAAGAAGAGAAGTCATTCAAACTCTAGACTATATCAGAAGTATAGGTGTTCTGAATGCACTTTGATTTTTACCTCTTGGGAAGATTTCTGTGAGCATGTCAGTAAACAACACAGCGATGCCACTGTTGTGTACTATTGCGACATCTGCAGATATGATGCAACAAATCTGCAAGATTTCATCAAACATGCTCAAGATCAGCATGACAGTTCAAAAGAATTAGCTGCATCTCTTGTGGAAAAACTCAGATCACAAACTCCTCTGATAATTGAACCCAAAGCTAAAAAATTAATTTCAGAGAGAAAAAGCACAACAAATATTGAATTGAGAAGTAGGTCTAAATTATTCGATGGACAAAAACAAGGACAAACTTTTTTGAGAGGAATCAGAAGGACCAGAAGTAGTTCAAGATTTTGCACAAAACCGAACTGGAAAAACAGAAGAGATCAAGGCAATTACACCGTACTCCCACGCTCATATTAGTAACCTAGATCCGCTTCTCGCAGAGGAAAAAATAATCGATTATCTGAAGAAAAATGATTTCACCGATGTGTTCTGTAACAAAATTCAGTCGAATCGTCCCGAAGAATACTCATCTTTTAAGATTTCAGTACCGTCAACTTTATTCGAGAAACTCAAGGATCCCAATTTATGGCCAGAAGGGACAATAATCAATAATTTTTTATTTCATCTTCAGAAAAATCGCCCAACTACAGGCATAATTTTCAGGAACAACCAAAGAAGGTAAAATTAATTCATTTGAATGTGCAATCCTTAAGTACCAGCTATGCAAGTTTGGATTACTTCATAAACAAAACTGTCAATTCCTGGCAATCACAGAACACTGGATGTCAAGAGATCAACTATGTGCCTACAATTTGACAAATTATAAACTCGCTTCATCATTGTGTCGGAATTATGGAACACATGGTGGTAGTGCAGTCTACATCAGGGACAATCTTATCGATAATGTATCAGAAATGAAAGATGTAGTTCATATGAGTGTTCTATATTCTTTTGAATGCGCGGCCATATCAATGAGACTAGTAAACAATAACATTGTTATTGCTTCAGTGTATCGATCTTCAAATTCTTCAAAAAGTGATGTGAATCTCTTCTTCGAGAAATTGATTACCCTCCTTCAAATGTTATCTGAAATGAACGTGCTCTATCTGATTGCAGGCGACTTTAATATTCATACCGAGCCTTCCTCAAAAGATTTCAACAACAAAAATTCTTACTCATTCTTGAATCATTCAATGCTAAACTGCTTATCAGTACTCCTACACGAAAAGCGTCATGCATCGATAATATAATAACAAATCTCGACAATACACTGTCAGCCTATACTAAACAGCCACACCTTTCAGATCACACCAATTAACAAAAATACGTCCTATAAGTGAAGAAGGCCTCGCAATATTCACTTAACATTTGTCAGAACTGAACTGGGAGTTTATATATACCTACAATTTCTTCGGAAGATGTTAATTCTCAGTGGAATCAATTTATAGGTTTATATAAAAATATCTTTCAGATTGATTTCCCAACAAAAATCATCAAAATGATTTTGAAAAATTCAGAAATCGATACGCTGAAGAATGTTCTGGACATTTTGTATGTTATCTCTGGTAGTAATCCGGAAATCAATTCAACTTATAAAAAGCTCAAATTAACCTATGATGCGACAATCAAAAAAGCGAAACAGGAATTCTACTTTCATAAATTCAACAACTCGGCAAATAAAAATAAAACAATCTGGTCATTCATCAATAATAAAACTGGTAGAAACATAAACACAAATCAACTTGATAAGCTGGGTACTCCTCAAGCAGTTGTAGACAACTTCAGTGCCGTGTTTCGAGGTCCTGACTCGGAATCCCTCTCGAGTTCTCCATCACATGGTAAACTTGTGAAGCCCGTAGAAAATTCATTCCATATGTTCGATATAACCGAATCTGAGATTTGTCAGGTTGAGAAAACGCTAAGTAACAAAAAGAGTACTGGCCAAGACGGAATACCCGTAAATGTCATAAAAAAGAGTATAAACTATATAGTCCAACCACTTACTCATATAATGAATAATAGTTTTAAATATGGAATATTTCCTGAAAAACTCAAAATATCTGTGATAAAACCAACTTTCAAAAAGAATGATCCAACAGATCTTCGAAACTATCGACCAATTAGTTTACTAGATAGTTTCTCGAAAATATTCGAAAAAGTTCTTTAATATAGATTATATAGTTTTTTCAGGAAGTTTGGTGTATTCAATTGTCGGCAACATGGTTTCATTCCTGGTAAAAGCACCGAAACGGCAATTTACAAATTGATTGAGACACTGACTGAGGGCCTGGAGGGAGATGATCTATTGTTGGGATATTTCATTGACTTCTCTAAGGCTTTTGATTCGGTTATTCACGATATTCTCATAATGAAACTCGAAATGTATGGCATAAGAGATAAACAGCTGGATTTAATTAGAAGTTATTTGCGGGGACGCTTTCAATACGTTGAGTTGAATATGGATGGAATCGACTATAGATCCATGATGACGGAAATAATAAGAGGTGTGATTCAGGGTAGCATCGTGAGTCCATTATTCTATCTCATATATGTTAATGATATGCCAGAAGTAGTTCCTCTGTTATATGATTTCTTCTTCAACTACGCAGATGACACCAATATTATACTTCGCCAGAAAATCCTGTCGGCTCTACAGGAACTTTTGAATGCCACATCTGAGTCAGTTGAGTCGTGGTGTCTATCGCATAATCTAATGCTCAACCATAATAAAACTGAGCTAGTCCTTTTTTCTCACAAACTCAGAAAATCCGAAAGCTTGTTGATCACTCTGAATGGTGAAATAGTAGAGTTAAAAGATCATACCAAATTTCTTGGCATAACCATTGACAAACACCTTGAATGGGCCGAACACATAGCTGAACTTCAGGGAAAGCTGAACAAAGTAGTGTATATATTGCGAGTGCTAGGAACTGAATTCACTATCGAATTTCTTATGGCTGTATATTTTCTAACTTTCCGTCTCTTTTAAGTTATGGCGTTATGTTCTGGGGAAATAGCCCAAACGCTTTAACAATATTTAGAATACAGAAATTCACTATAAGAAGTATATTTAAGATGAAGTATCGAGAGACTTGTAGAGGTGTATTCAAAAAAAATAATATACTAACTTTACCTGCCATCTATATATTCAAATGCCTACAATTTGTGTACAAACAACCGCAATACTTCGCAAAGTTCGGAAAGACCCGTTCATATAATACAAGGAATGATTATTTTATTTATCCTCAGCATAACCTCTCTTCCACCGAAAAATCATGTACTTATATGTGTATCAAATTGTACAATGCACTTCCAAGACGCATAAGAGAGATTGACAAATTTAAGAATTTTCGCAGGAAGATTCACAAACTTTTAATACAACATGAACCCTACAGTATTTCTGATTTTTTGTCAGGAATATGTTAAACTTAACAGAAGCACTGTTATGTATTTTTTGTTTTTCTTTTCTTGACTTCTCCCAACTTCATTGTATTCGATGATTTTTGGTGAATAAAGTTTATTATTATTATTATCAGACTGACGATGAGACTCAACGTAGATATTCAAAGATACGGCAAGAAAAAAATGATCAAGCTGATGATAACGGACAAATTTCAATGATGGATTCCAATATCAACAAAAAACCTACTGTATCATGTTTGCTGTGCCGCAAAGTATATTCGAGCTATGGAAATATGATGAGACATTTTCGAATCCATCAAGCGACTGATTCAAAGGAAACAAATTCTGCTCATCAAGAACCGAGCGAAAAATTTATGCATCTTAGAACTGAAGTGTATAAAGAAACTCCTGTTATGAAGAAAAGTTCAGTACCTTACGAAGCGGTAAATATTAATCTGATCGAAGATGACATTCAAGTAACTTCAAACATCTCGTAAACGCAGAATAATTCTGTACGATGTCCACAGTGCGGTAAAGAATATTCTAATAAGTGGATCATGATGAGACATTTTGAAATTCACAACACCTCTGATTCAACAGAAAAGAATCCTCCTCAGCAAGAAATAAGTGAAGAATTAATTCAATCAAAAACTGAAGTGAAATAGAAACCCTAGATAAACGGAAAACTTATGATGAGGAACACTTTTATTCGAACATCTTAGAAACAAAAAATATTACTCTTCTTTGTCCAAAGTGCAGTGAGGAATACTCTAACCGTGGTTTTTTGACCAGACATCTCCGAAAGCATCATCCTAATCATGAGGAGTTAAATCAACAGGAAAATCATTGTGCCACAATATCTAATGTCGATGCATTCCAGGAACATAAAAGTGTGATGAAGAGGAAAAAGATAAATGATGAGTGTTCTGGTGAAGATGAACCAAGTCCCAAAAATTCAAAGGAAAGTGAACTCATATCGACTACATGTCCAGGTCCACGATGTATTCTACTCGTTCGAATATGCTCAAACATTTCCGAAAGCATCAGGAATTACAGTTGAATAAATTTGCTATCCTCCGAACCACTAGGTCAACAAAGCGAAATATCAGATGACTTATAATCACTGATCATAATATAACAAATCCTATGTGATGTTTTCATGCACTGCGATTGAAAAAAAACGGTACTTATTATTGATAATATGCTTCTCGAGTATATTGTTCAATTGTTAGTGATAATACGGTTACATAATCTAACCCAAAGTAACCAGAAAGTTCTTTGAATTCTGATAAAATCTTCGTACTTCGAATGCACCCATTTCTCTCGTCGCCATTGGCAAAGGATGTTAAGAATTTCATTTAATGATTCTGGTTTTGTACAGTAGAATAGGAATTATTGAGGTTTGAATTACTTTATGACTTCCAGAGACGAAGGAATATACCTACTTTATATTAATAATTGAACTCCATCAGTTGATAGATGAATTTGAAGTCCTTTCACATCGTCAATATAACGTATTTCGCGAAATGATGATACTTGTGAATGTTTGTTTTGATTAAGTTATTGGTAATAATGAAAAAATGTTTTGCATCATAAAATATATCGTTATAAACACAGCCTTGATTTTGAGCTGTGAACCATATTTCTTTGTAATAAATGTATTTTTTCCAAGATATTCTCTTATTTATAAATGAACACCACACACAATTGACCTTTCTAATATCCTATTTGATTACATTTTCTGAAATTCCTTTGAATTATGTCAGTTGATTCCATTGTCATTCAAGATTTTCAATGTAAAAAAAATGAAAAGTGGAAAATATGGTCCAATTATTTCCATATTGACTAAAGATGGGTAAGTATATAAAATATTTTCATTACCTGCTCATTGATGAAAAAATCTTTGAAACTCCAATGTTGAAGAAATATGCCACCGGGTGTTAAAACGCAAAGTTTCAATATTTTGGGAGCAGATTATCTGTACAGAGTGAGTCTTTAACTGTGGACTATATTTCAATAGAATTATTTCGATTCGTCTCACTTGAAATATACAGGCGATTGAGAATCGATTGAGAAATTCGATGCTATCGAATGAAATATTTTTCAGGATATAGACTTTCATTGATGGGGTGAGTATTCTTCGTAAACGAAATTCCACCCACATATTGTTGAATATTATTCCGATTATTTTGAAAAATTTTTTGTCGTTTCGTATTGATGTGCCGTTTTCGAGTTAATTCGAATCTTTAAAAAAATACTTGAAAATTGAGAACTTTCACTGAATTCAACAATCCATATTGAAATATACAGGCGATTGAGAATCGATTAAGAAATTCGATGCTATCGAATGAAATATTTTTCAGGATATAGACTTTCATTGATGGGGTTAGTATTCTTCGTAAACGAAATTCCACCCACATATTGTTGAACTTAATTGAATATTATTTCGATTATTCTGAAAAATTTTTTGTCGTTTCATATGATGTGCCGTTTTCGAGTTAATTCGAATCTTTAAAAAAATACTTGAAAATTGAGACCTTTCACTGAATTCAACAATCCATATTGCCTAGTCTGAAAGTTGAGAATGGGTGCCTAGAATTTATTTGAACTCATATATTAAATGAACCTTTTTTTCTCTTTTTATTACCAAATATGTACAGTGCATCCCATTTTGGGTGAGACAGCCTGGTTTCTCGCTTGTTATTTAAGATAGAGCCTTGAGGTTTTCACGTTCCTGTCCTACTTTTTATTCATAACTGATTCACTGGATTTGACCAGGAAAAATGTAAGAAATTCTTAAAATTTCGAAGCAATGTTCAGGAGTGATTCGTCAAAACCTAAATTAAAATTGAAAAAATAAGAATATTTAGGGACGAGCCATGAGGGTGGTATGGGTGGCGACGATTTCCCCCCAATGTTGAACCGAGTTGGCAAAATTTTTGAAGCAGTTTGTATTTTTGAAGCATTCAAAAAAAATTCAAATCAGTTGAATAAATTTCGGAGCAGTTGGAAAAATGTTGAAGTAGTGGGTAAAATTTCAAAAAAGTTGTAAAATTTTCGAAGCAGTTGGTAAAATTTTGAAGCAGTCTGTCAAGTGCTTCGAAAATTCAGCAACTGCTTCGAGAATTTGCCAACTCTGATCAATATTGGGCACGCCCCTACACCAACTCCATTGACATTTGCCCAACTGTTTCCATATTTTTTCCCACTGCTTCGAAAAGCTACCAACTGCTTTGAAAAATTGCCAACTCTGATCAACCTGTATCAACTTCATTGAGAATTTTTCAAATCTTTTGAAATTTTTCCAACTGCTTTGACAATTTTTCCTAATGTTTCGAATATTCACCAATGGCTCTGCAAATTTGCCAACTCTGTTCCATATTGGGGGGAATGGTCCCCCCATCCCCTTCCTTGAACCCGTCCCTGTAATTCTCCGAAACGATCTAAACAGTTATGACGGTGAATTCGCATTGCTCATTAGGCCCGAAATCTCTATTCAGTAAACGCAATAAACTTAATGTTCAATAGAAAAAGTAGGAAAAATTTCCATATTTTCAATTTAGGTACACAAAATTCATTGTACACCGACAAACGATTTCTACGAAGATAGTAAACTATTGAATGTTATAACAACGAGTCTGTTGTATTCTGCTATTTGAACGCCTGATATATTGAATATATCTGAAGTACCTGTAGTATAAACTTGAAAGGGTACTTTATTCAAATAGGTATACGACAACTCTTCTTACCTCAAATTTCACAGAATCAGCTACCTGTTACCACTACAACAATAATTTCCCATCAAAAATCGATTTAGGCCTCAGCAAAAATTTATCTGACTTTTCAGAGTCCATCAACATAGCCGAACTCTGAAGTGACTCAATAGTACTCACTGCAGCAGGTAACAGAATGAACAATTTCAAAAAATCGATATTTGACTAAAGCAGAAGCTTGATTCTGTTGAAATTTGCGCTTTTGACCATAGAACCCCCCTAAGGTGAAACAAGGTCGATACGAAATCGATCGAACTCGACAAAAAACATCTTTTTATGTTCAATAGAAAAAGTAGCAAAAATTTCCATAATTTCAATTTACTCAAAATCCCTTATACACTAGAAGATTTCTAAGAAGATAACATCAATTGAATGTCAACAATGAGTCTATTGTATTCTGCTATTCAAACGCCTGATATATTTGCTATAGTTAAAGTTCCAGTTATGAATACGTCCATACTACTACTCAAATAGGTATATGACAACTTTTCTAGCCCAAATTTCTAAGAATTACCTACCTGTTACCGTACAATAATAATTTCCTATCAAAAAAGATTTAGTCCCAGTGCCGTTCGTATATGCCGCTAGCGTCAGGTTGAGATTTTTCCGCCCCTACCTATATACAGGATGACCCTTAAACAATGTATAATCTTGTAACTATAGATAGACACTGTCGTGGCCTGCCTCATCCCAAAGTTCGTCCTAGGTAAAACTTTCAGGGATTCCAAAACATTGTACGTTTTTGTATATTCAAAATTTTTTTCTACTATTATTTCTGCTGATGGAGAGGTATTTCGATATGTTTTTTTTTAATTCCACATCAGAAAGTTCAGCCTTCGCAAGCAAAGGCTAAAATTTATAAGACTAGTGTAAAATGTTAAACACGGGCGAAATACAAAGAAAAATTTAAAACAAAATTCTTTCAAGTTTGATCAGTATCGGTGTAAAAAACGGAAGCAGGTCCCTGATAGCCATCTTTTTGAAAACTTGCTCAGTTATTGCAGATTCCGAAAAAGAATCATACCTACGCATAGGCATTCTCATGACTTCTTGATACCAAATAATTAAAAAAATTGAAAAAATGTTGTAATCTTTATTTTGAGCTCATGTGACCATGTGTTAATGTAAAGGATGGTATGCATATATCTAGTATCTACTGATTTGTTTGATCTTATGGTTTTTTTAAATACCTAAACTCAAAATTGAAATATTTCGAGATTTTCAAATGGCAACCCCATATTTATTCTACAGCATTCGATTTGAAATGAAAAATGAATGGCAGTCTCATTTTACACTAATTATTTATTATTTAGATAGTTTTCGAATGAGATGAAAAATACTGAAATTTTTCAGTATTAATTGTTCGTGATCTATGCTTCTGTTTACGATTAAATGTTTCTATGATTATGACGTGAATTGTTGAAGTAGATTGTATGGTTGAAATCATAAAAGTATTCGATGATCATGGATGTCATTGAAAAAAGTTTACCCATATTATTCAAACACGATTCGGGTTATTTCACAATTCACGGGGAATGCCAAAAAATTATTGAAAGGACCTGTAGGACCTTTAACAATCGTTTTTCACATTTAGCACGAATGATCGGAAAGAAATTCCAAAAATTGTTTAGACGTTCTGTAATCCTGGCCCTATGTTCATTCCGATAATTCACTTAATAATCACACAGCATTATGTCTATTGAACATGACTATAAAAACTGAAAAATTTCAGTATTTTTCATCTCATTAGAAAAAAGTCAAAAATAAATAATTAGTGAACATAATAAAGCCAGGATTACAGAAAGCCTAAACAATTTTCGGAATTTCTTTCAAGTCATTCTTGCTAAATGTGAATAACGATTTTTAAAGGCATTTCCCGTGAATTGTGAAACAACCCGAATCGTGTTTGAATAGTATGGGTAAATTTTTTCTATGACATCCATGATCATCGAATACTTTTTATGATTTGAACCATAGAATCTACTTCAACAATTCACGCCATAATCATAGAACCATTTCATCGTAAACAGAACCATTGATCATGAACTATTAATACCGAAAAATTTCAGTATTTTTCATCTCATTCGAAAACTATCCGAAATAAATAGTTAGTGTAAGAAGAGACTGCCATTCATTTTTCATTTCGAATCGAATACTGTAAAATAAATATGGGGTTGCCATTTGAAAATCTCGAAATATTTCAATTTTGAGTTTCACATTTTCGGAGCAATATCTTCGAAAAACCTTACGATGTATCAAAATACTGAATATACCACATGAATGCATGGAGTCTTTACTATGAGACTGCGGAGTTTGGTTCCGTTCGCATAAAAAATAATCGAGATATTGCATTTCACAACTGGCAATGCAAATGCCAAAAGTTACAGAAATTTGTGAATAACTTGGCAACAGTGCATAACAGAGAAATTTTTTAGTGGGTTATACTGCGAATTTGGTACTGAATCGATACATGAATGAAAATATAGGTAGTTCCATTTGAAATAAGAAAGTAGATATGCGTTTGAGATAGACGTGGCAGCACTGTCGACTTGAAAATAGTTTAGGCGAAGAGTTCCTTCACCCTCAAGGCTTCTCCTAAAATTTCAGTACGAAATATTCACTAGTTCTCCTAAAACGTCTAATAGGCCAACTTAAAAGGAAAACCCTGTATACTTAAGCTAAATATGCGTTAAAATGATGATTCAATGTGAGAATTATTCGATTCAGATATTCAGATTCAGGGCTGAGAAACAACGGATGACTGCCCAATATTTTCTGGTTGTAAGTCTGAATTTCGCCAAATTTTCTCGAATGATTCAGTTTAACTGTTTCTTCCTAGTTTCTCTTCCTTTCTTTTCTGAAAGATGTGACGACCTTTTTTTCCCTGCTGGTGATTTACGGTTTCGGTTTCCTTTCCTCGGGCGCCAGTTGTGATAATTTTCTTCAAGGTTACAACTCCTTGATGACGTCGTTCACTTACCTAAGCCTGGGTAGCTTTTACACAGTTGGAGAAGGGCTCGGTTCAATCTGAGTTCTTAGCGATTGAGTAGAGTCTATCAAATAACCAACGAGTATCAAGTCTGCTCACCTTCAGGGTGAAGAAAACACACAAAAATATATATACAAATTTATTTACAATATACATAATTATATTTACAATAAACAAATCGAGAAATATTCCAAAATACAAAGATAACAGGTCAGGTCACACCCTTACACCAGTTTAGGTGGGTTGCCAGTCGTGCTTAAGCCGCAATAGCCAACCACACCTCACCTAGTGCCCTGAGGACGGACGGAAACGGAAAATAAAAAAGAAATAATAAAAAAATAATATCAACAGGTCGGTATCAAACCCTTGCACCAGTTTAGGTGGTTGCCAGTCGTGCTTAAGCCGCAATAGCCAACCACACCTCACCTAGTACCCTGAGGACGGACGGAAACGGAAAATAAAAAAAAATGAAAAATAATAATATCTATAGGTCGGGTCACACCCTTGCACCAGTTTAGATGGGTTGCCAGTCGTGCTTAAGCCGCAATAGCCAACCACACCTCACCTAGTGCCCTGGGGACAGACGGAAACGGAAAATAAAAAAAAATAATAAAAATGAAAAATAATAATATCTACAGGTCGGGTCACACCCTTGCACCAGTTTAGATGGGTTGCCAGTCGTGCTTAAGCCGCAATAGCCAACCACACCTCACCTAGTGCCCTGGGGACGGACGGAAACGGAAAATAAAAAATGAAAAAAAAATAATAATATCTACAGGTCGGGTCAGACCCTTGCACCAGTTTAGATGGGTTGCCAGTCGTGCTCAAGCCGCAATAGCCAACCACACCTCACCTAGTGCCATGGGGACAGACGGAAACGGAAAATAAAAAAAATGAAAAGAAAAAAAAATAATAATATCTACAGGACGGGTCACACCCTTGCACCAGTTTAGATGGGTTGCCAGTCGTGCTTAAGCCGCAATAGCCAACCACACCTCACCTAGTGCCCTGGGGACAGACGGGAACGGAAATATAAAAAAAAATGAAAAATAAAAATATCTACTAGTCGCGTCACACCCTTGCACCAGTTTAGATGGGTTGCCAGTCGTGCTTAAGCCGCAATAGCCAACCACACCTCACCTAGTGCCCTGGGGACGGACGGAAACGGAAAATAAAAAAAATGAAAAATAAATTCTACTTAAGACACTCTGTATGAACGGAACAATTTAACGGAATTCTGTCGTGTAAAACTTTACAGGAGCGGGGTCGGAAAAAGGGAACACAGTAAAGTAAAATAGCCAAATTAAGTATATCAAAGCCCAAAAAGGCCTTACCTCTGTATCACTGGTACACTGACTCGAATTCTTCTTAAGAAAACAAATCTCAAAAGTAATTTATTTACTTTCAAAAATTAATTTTATTTGCAAGTGAAACTGGCTAAATTCAAGAATGATTTAAGATGATGAATTTAACTTTGAAGCAAAGAAAATTAACGGCAATTAATTAGCGACACGAAAACTCGGAGCTGAATTCTTCCTTTTCGGGCGAATTTTGGTTATAACGGCATGTCTCCACCGACCAAGACATGCGTCAAAATTCCAGAAAATTCGACGGCGGGGTTAAAACGGTGCTCTCGGATTGGCCACTTCTCCCAAAACTCCATTTTCGACTTCGAGAAAATTCGGAACATTCGGTTAAAATCGGAATTAAAACGGCGGACAATTTCCCTATCAAATTCCCAACCTCTGAAAAACACGAGCAGCATATGTAGAAAAAAAACGGTAAATAACAAACTGCATCTCGGACTGGTGTTTTTCTACATGGGTTGGAAATCGAAATTGAAATAATTTATTTCGTATTATAATATTCCGAATTTCTCAATTTTTCAATTTCATTAATTCGGAAAAATTAACGGAATGAAATTGAACGGAATGGAATTTCTCTGGCAATAATCGGTATCATTTTGCATGTTTCATTGTCAGGAAAATAAATAAACGGACGGTTAAAATAATAATGTGAATTATTATACTTCACAATATTATTAACGGAGCGTCTAATTCTCTGAGCAGGACATCTTGAGAAAGTAATAAGACGCGGTCACTCTCAACAGAAACATCGTAAAACGGTATACGGGGGATGTCCGAATTGAGAGGGACCCAAACGAACAATTTCGGAACGAAATTATTCTTGCTTCGGTTTATTTTCCTCGACATCGACATCGGAATAATATACTGTTTTACCGGTGTGTAGCGGCTATAGTAATGAGCGAAAAAAACGCTTCATTACAAAGAAAAAACACTTTTTGGTGTTCTACTACTCATCTTGTTATCAGATGAAAACAATAATAATTAGTATTATAGCAAAAGAATTTCAATATATCCATTTCAGTGTACTTATTGAGATAAGTAAAGAACAATTTAGGTCTGATCAGAACTTCGAAGCTCTGATAAGAACTACTAAGATTTGTAACTAAATTTTCCAATTTTTCGATTTGCGAAATGCACTTTTTCATCAACTCTTGTATTTCGAACCAGTAAGAACTAGACTCGCTAATCAATCTTATATCTCAGTCCCGATTGTTTGTGTAACTAAATAGAAATACGTTTTCGTTGCAAAAAAATTATTTTTTGTACAACTGTAAAAAAACCTGACTTTTCTTTATCACTATGGATATGTAAATAATTAGGTACTTTTTTCACCGTTAAAAATAGTTATTTATCATTCAAGTTAAAAAAGTATTAGATTTAAGCTTTAGCTCGGGATGTCTCCCGAGAGCGGCAATCTAAGATTTTTCCCGTGCATAATACACTATTTCTTATGTGACAGGAATAACGACAATTTAAAAAATGTGAGTAATTTTTGCCCGGATATATAGACACTCACTTCCTTGGCAGTGGAAAAAGTTATTTCGTAAAAAGTTATATTTTGTGACCTGTAAAGAGATATAAAATATCAAATTTTTTTCCCGTCACAGAAAAAGTATTTTTTTCACCGTTAAAAAAAGTAAGTTTCTATATTAACGACACAGAAAGGTCACTATTGTCCATTCACGAAAGGTTGAGCCGTCGGTTGGCCATGGAAATTTGGCATATTCCACTGTGTATATTAAAATTTTGGGTTATGTTATTAATTTTCTTGTCAGATTGATATGCAATGTTGTCAATATTGCATAGAGTTGTCTGATAACTCGCAAGCTCGTTGGACGCGGCCGGGTACATTCGGCAACGTTGACTTTATATTACGTTATGACAGCAAATACTGCCAACTTCAGATAAATAAAGAAATGCCCACTATGCGCTCAACTTTTCGTGAACGGACTATAGATCTGGATGATAGAAATATTGTATTGGAAGCAATTTCGTTAATTATTATGTCTCAGACAATTCAAATTTACATTCAGTTTCAAAAAATGTTGATGCTCTCATGTGCCACTCATTACAACAATAACTATTTTTCCATCAGCATAGAAGTTGGTGGAAAAATACCTACAAACTGTTCAAAACCTTCGCCAATTAATACTTGAAAAAAATATCCATACAAAACATATCTTCTTATGATTAAAAAATGCTAACGAAATTTGTTTTTGTACGATAAAAGATTCCGGAGATATTCGCAAAAAGTGAGTTTTCTAAAATTTTATTCTCAAAAATGATGGATTTTAGAGGCTAAATTGGTTATTTTTGAACCAACTATAACAGTCCTGCACGTATATTATTAAACACCATGTATAAACTTTTCCGATCCATCATATTATAATTTGGTGAGTTGTCGAGTTGTGCAATATTGTGAAGCGAATTATGACCAGACAAAACGTAATTTTCCATATGTATTTTCGTTTTCCTTTAGTCAAGCATAATAGAAAAATCAAGATGATAGAAAAATATCCAGTGAAACACGACTATACGTATTCACTTAATACACAGAGCACAAGATTGATAATATTGGAATTAACATTTCCAGTCGTGAGTGTAATAATAACGCTCCAATTAAACTTGTTCATTAGTTTCCTAATGATCGTCTACCCAGAGAAGATAAAAGACTTCTCGTGTTGTTGATTCCGTAAACATATTTGTACCTTATAGCTTTTATAGACAATGCGGCAAAGATGTTTTCTGTTTGTGTATTAACGAACCTCGATAATACCCTATTTTATCCAAGTTGTTATCACATCATCGAGTCTAGGAGAGTGAAATGATACGTCTTCACTTTCCTCTTGGGAACAGCAATTCTGAAATTTGTTGTAACATTCTGCTGGCACTTTAAAGATCAATTTCAATATAATTTAATGGAATTTTTTGGTCCAGCGATTTCCCAGAAATGATTTTTGATTCTTCAAAATTTTAAGGGGAAGTTTTTTATCTGGATGATTTCAAAAATGTATCACATATCACTATTCAAATGAATATTAGATAAATAAAATAATATTATATACTTTTTACTGTTTTTCGATTAAATGATGTTCATTATTCCCAGGTAAAGTGGATCGCCAGAATGGTCTTTCATTATATATTGAACACAATATAATATATACAATAAATTCGATATGAGAAGAAAATAGGTTATGAGGATTCAAAAATGATGGCATACGTATAAAGTTCTTTATAGAAAGGAAAATAATATATGAAGGGAGAAAATAATCTTGTCGCCCATTCACTATTTTCATATGAGCTGCATCAGCTGAAATGTATTCTTTTTCTACCGGATCTGATTAATGAAAATGTATAAAAACCGATATGTGAGAAAATATTATACCTGGAAGCAAAAATAATTGCTGATAGAGTTCAAGTGGTATAGGTATTCGAACACCGCGACCGAATGTTACCTGAATAGTTCTAATTGAAGCATTTATATGTATGAAGTTTTGAAAAAAATACAGTAAAAAGCGAAGGCATAATTTGAGAAAAAAAATTCCCGACAGTTTTACTGCCGTTGACTCAGTGACCAAAAAACCAGAGCACTAGATATATTTAGCAAACAATCATGAATATAGGTAAATTATGCTGAGATCCATTCTGCAATAATATTCGGTTTTCTGTCCTTACTGTCCTTGACTGCAGTGAATATTCTTTGCATGTCGTTTTATTTGCTATTTTAAACAAAGAATAAAAAATGATAGCCAAATTGCTAGTTTGAACAGAAGTTTCAACCATATGAGGGCCTATCCATAGAATGCAGACAATTGCCTGAAATTGAATTGTATTATACCAATTGAATACTAAATTGAAGACATTTCTATATCATACAACTTTGATTGAAATATTTTCTTGTCTAGTCAGGTTGGTAGGACATCTAGTAATTCGAATGAATTGTGTAGCATCATAACCATATGATATAAATAGGATTCTATTTTCATCGTACAAGAATGAAAAATACAAATTATGTAGGAAACTGTTCTGTCCCTGAAAAGGATTCTACGTCATTCCACAAATCAATATAATCCTGAAAAAAACCCTATCACCCAATGCGCACCGCGTCATCTGAGAACTTATTGCAATTTCAGTTCAATCTTCGTCATCCTGTGAGAAGATGGTTGAGTTAAAAGTAAAAATATTCATTTCTTTATGATTCTTGAAAATTAATTTTACTAATGGAAACCGATAAATATACGCTTTTTCAGAAAAACGTATAACATGGAAAGCCTCGTGAGATTTTAGCACTGAACGAAGAATAATTGTTCGAATAACACTATACAGGGTGTCTGTAAACAAATGCGAGGGACTTTTAGAAATGATTCCTCGATGAAAATAAGCCGGGGTAGTTCATATAATTTTTTTTCGAAATCGACCCCCTTCCAAGATACAGCCTTTGGAAGGCGATGACTAGTTGACAGTTTTAATTTTCTACGGCTTCTTCAAAACACAGTCAGAGTCAGAAAACTATACCTAATATGAAGCACTAAGTAGCTGTTACTCACAAAAATTTTTTAGATCTCATAACTATGTATGAGGAGTTGAAACTAACAAGCCCCTATGATTTTCTTTCGAAAATTGTTTTCGTGGGATAGATTTTCGATTTTTTGTAAATTCGTCATCGCTGTATCTTGGAACGAAGGTCGATTTCGAAAAAAAATCATATAATATAAGCTACCCCTGCTTATTTTCATCAAGGAATCATTTCCCTAAGTCTCTTGTTTACAGACATCCTGTATTATTCGAATTGAAATATGAAAGATACACACTTGAAACTATACAGTGATTTCTCAATTATTAAGAAAAAATGGTTGTCCTGGTTCCCCTCCCGCCAAATATTGCGAACTTAGTTCTCCATCAAATTTAATTTCATTATCAGCATGACATTTTTTACGCGTCAATTCTTCCAACAAGAGAGTATGTTGACCTGACATTTAAGTGCGGGCCATGTAACAAGCAAGGACAAGTGAATTGGGATATTGAACGACATATTACCAGATGTTAAAAATCACATCTTTAGGAGTTTTTTCATTTTTTTTTACATTGCATTGAGGCACTACACCTGAACCCAAGTGACAAACGAAATATAACAACATCTGGAATATTCTGTTATTAGAAGATAGTATTTCACATTCTATTCAGAACACTGGCACGTTCCTCAAACTAATGGACCGTCTTCCTAAGAGTAGGTACCAAAAGTAAGAACAGTAACTGAAATTCATTCAACTAGATTTCGAAAAAGTACTTCCACTACACTTTTTTCAGAGTATTTGAGAATTTCCTACTTTCTTCATCTCGTCAATTAATTATGCTCCAAATGGTCGTTTCAGAATGAAGTACCGTTAATTTGGAATTTTATTAATGCTCAGATGATTTCATAACACAAAGTTCCTGTGGCTGTGGGTCTCTTTCGCAATTTGTAGTACAGGGAGTTTACATTTCACAAAAAGGTTTCTCGAAAATATTTTCGAAACCGTACATGATTTTCTTTGCGGTTCGTTAGGTTATGATAACGTTCATAACAATTTTTTTGTTAATCAAAATTATTATTAATTTTCATCAGTGGTGCCCGTACAAACTTCTGTCCGAATAAATTAAGAGAAGAAAATGAAACTCGAATGCTATTTTCAAATTCGAAACTACTCTTGTAATCACATAATGAAAGGTGAGAATGGTATCTTGAGTTTTTCACCTGAACGAAAACATTCTGAGATAAAGAATAAAATGCTATTTTATCTAAGAGAATATGAAATTCTTCGATTAGTCCCAGAATCGTCTAGATACAGATTGAGGAAGCTCAGTTCCTTCATTTTCATTTTTTGAAGCAGAGGATAATCCACAAAAAAACTCGTTATCAGGACCAATTTTCTGTGAATGTATGGATTAGAATAATTGATGCTTATTTGATTGGGCCTTTGTCCCTACCCAGTAGATTAAATGGGGAGTCATATCACCCTTTTTCGGATGAAAGTTTACCAATTTGTAGATACTTTCCCATTGTGAAATTAAACACGATGTGGTTTATGCACGAAGTTTCTTTTGAAAATGAAGTACCTGAGCTGCATTAATCTGTTTATAAACGATTTTGGAAGTATTTAAAAAAATTGTATATATCACTCAGATGAAATAGCATTACTTTTTTATCACAAAAATTATTCGTCGTAGGCTCCAAACGCAAGATACTACTCTTACCTAGAATTATGTGGTGATCAAAGAAATGATTCCAAATGGGAAAAAAAGCATTGGCGTACCATTTTTTCCATTAAATTCATTCGGACGGACATTTTGAATTGCACTACAAATTATTTTGGATTGAAAAAAATGTGTTTCGATGCGTCGTCATAACCAACCTACACGCAAAGAAAAATCGTGTATGGTGTCGAAAATATTTTCGGAAAACCAATATTTTCTTTATTTCTTTGAATTTTAACGCCCCGCATCTCAGAAATATTGAGTAAGAGACCCATAGTCCACGAAAACTTTATGTAATAAATCATCTAAGCATTAATATCCCAAATTACCGAACCTTATTCTGAAGTACCCTGTATAGAGATCCTTTAATTTTTAAAATACTATGTTATAAATAACGACCGTATGCTCTAATTTGCATGGAAGTCATTGCATTTTACTTATTGATTTTCCGTTTGCGAAATAGTTGAGTCCATTTTTTCATTATTTAGCAACATTTTAGCTAGATTATTTCTATTGACAGCTGACAAACTAATTACCATTTTTTGAAAACCGTTAGAAAATTCACTACTTTTATTTGTCACCCTTATTAAAAATTTGAAAGGCAAATTGCTTTTCTTCATTGCGATCATTTGTATTCTGCTGTCGAATATTTTTAAAATGTTCTGATTAGTTTTATTTCAAACATTTTGTCAATAATTTCATTTCATTAGCCATCACTCAATGATGATACTATGTAACACTTGAAGAGGCTTTCTTCAATATTCACAAAATGAAACGTTTGAATAGAATGGGATTGTTCGAGAAATTTAACATAATATCCCATTTCAAACTCAGTTTTATATGCCGACAATATTTTACGGCATTGAATTCCGAACCTTTCAACGAGTTTGTTATTGCTTGCATACCTCTTTTATCAATAACAATATCTAATATTCATGTCACTTTGTTGAACTACACTAATGATCTTTAATTGTCGATCCTTCTCCACCGGCTTCCTCTTGGGATTCACCCTGTCATGAGTCTTTTATGATGTACCTTCTTGAAAATAGATTAAATTCAAATTTTCCCAAAACTTGCCTGAGTCACCTTTTTGTCGCTTCACTAGGTACTCAAGAGCATTTCAATTGCACTAGCACTGATACTTTCTAGGCATCTCAAAAATGTAATACTAGAGGAGAAGATTTTGCTTGCAATATTTTTCGATTCTACTGTGATGTGTTTTTTGCTTTGTTATTTTGTGAATAACAAGAGAAAAATTATACCCGCTAAATACCAGCCCGTGTAGTATTCACATGACCTTTCAGTTTGAAATATTCTTATTATAAGTAAGATATAGATTCTAGTGATAAAATCAGATTTTGTTTTCGACAAATATCCATTTTCGCAATTACACGAATACTTAAATAAATATTACTTTGATTTGTGTTTTTTCTCGATTTTTTCACAGAAAGAAAATTGATATTGATATTTTTTTCATATTCAAATTTTATACTGGGTGATTCGCTTATCATTTTAAACAATTTTGTTTGGAAAGGGATGAATATTTTTTCATTATTTTGACGGTATTTGGTACTAGTCATTGTTGACTTGACATGCGCGTAAAAGTCAGAGAAATGAATTAAGGTGCTAGTCGTCGCGGTGCTATCAAATTATTTTCTCTAGAAGCATTAATTTTTATTGTTGAAGAGTAACGTCCATGATGATAAATATTGAATGAATTGTTGACAGGAATTTGGACTATATTTTATTTTGATTTATTAAATACTTGCCGACGTTTCGAATCTTTTGTGATTCTTCTTCAAGGCTCGATATTCACTTCAATCAAAATATCGTCATAATATTTGATTGAAGTGAATATCGAGCCTTGAAGAAGAATCACAAAAGATTCGAAACGTCGGCAAGTATTTAATAAATCAAAATAAAATATAGTCCAAATTCCTGTCAACAATTCATTCAATAATAATTTTTATTGTGACATTGGAAATATAATTCAATTCTGACTTTTTCTTCAGGGTACCGTTTCCTCTATTTCTCAACGTCAGCGACCCTGCAGCGTGTTTTATGTTAGATCTATTCCATTTATTTCTATTATTGTGGCCGTATGACATAATTCAAAGACAAAGATATGATTGTGTTTTTAAAATCAAGTAGGCGTTGTAACAAACTGATTCTCAATTATAACATTCATCAAATATTATATTTCAATACAATAATTTTTTTAATAACAAACGCAACCTTTCAAATCAAATGTTCCATATTATGTTTGTTATTATAAAAAAATTTCTCGTTATAAAATTTAACATTACTTTCATTGAATATTATATTTCATAACAATACATTTTTTCAATAACGAAAGCAACATTTCAAATCATATGTTTATTGTTATAAAATATAATATTTATTGAATGTAATAATTAAGAAATAGTTTGTTACAAAGCCTACTTGATTTTAAGAAACACAATAATATTTATATCTCTGAATTAAGGTATACGGCCACAATACAGAAAAAAATTAATGCAATAGATTTAACATAAAACACGTTGCGGGTTGCTAACGGTGCGGAATAGAGAAAAATTTTATTCGAAGAAAAACTTCAGACTATAATTATCTTTTCAATGACACAGTTGAAAAGATATGTTTCTGCAGAAAAAATTTGATAGCGCCGACTTTTACGCGCATCCCCAGTCAACATTGACTTGTTACAAAAAACGGATTTTACTAAAAATTTCGTCCCAACTGTATTTACTTATTTTAATGTTGATTAACTGTAATTTTATCTGATGAGTTACGAGTGTTTTGTGTTTACTTATTAATTGTTATAATAAAGAAGTTTTGTTTTGGCCTTGAAAAAAGAATGGATGGTTCGGAAACTTCGGTAATATCGTAGTTGATTTGTTTCATTCTGTCCAACTTTCTGTGAATTTAAATGATTAAAAAAATATAGTATAAAAGTAACCACTTAGAGTTGCTTTTTATTCATCGTCCCCATTTCTCCTTTACCCAATAATAAACTCTGTTTATATATATATATATATATATATATATATATATACATCCTGCGGTAGATAGGTCCTCCTCTAATAGCCCCGTTTCATGGTATAGGTCCTCCGGGTGCGATAGGTCCTCCGTATACGGAGGAGCTAACGCATCGCGTGTTAAATGCATCCTCACATCATAGGCAACTCCCTGGCAAAATTTCAGAGGGACGACTCAAAACCGTTTTTTATCGAATTTGTATATTTTAGTTTCGAGAGTTGTCACCGCGCAACAGGAGGGCGCTCTCACGCGTATATTTACGTGTATATTTCTCACCACTTTACAGAGGATAGGTCCTCCTTGATATTCAAAATTTTACATTTCATCGTTTATAGCTCCTCCGTCATAACGGCAACACTGTTTAAGTTTTTTACCTCTGAATTGCCGGGTTCTATTCAATAATATTGGTATACTTCATCGTTCCTACTGGATTCGTTCTCGTCAATTTTGGCGCTCAGTGAATGTTTCGTGCACATTATATCGCATCGGTGGGGAATTACTTGGACTTTCAGACAAAATTAGGAGTTGTTCCATTGATCAATTTATTTTAAGAAATATTCGAATATCTGTAGTACGAACAAGTTTGATTTGATTGTCCATTACATATATTTTTTTGAAAACCTGTCAAATTTTCATTGCATTCAAATAAATATTTACCTGATAAACTATTTTCTTCGTAGCATGTTCTATATTATTCACGAATACTTAAAGTTTTCCATATAAGCTTTCAATATTTTGGAGTTCTTAAACATCATAAAAAATGAAATAGCTTCCAGTCGAGCCATCATGCATCAATTCAGTAAATTGAAATTTGAAACTCAACTGAGAAATCAGTAAAAATGAAAAGCGTATTAAAATTCCGTGCTTCTGAGGATCAATATGTATTTACTTTCACGATGATTAGTAAAGAACTTAGATTCGTTTGAAAAATTTCGAAAGGTTATTCTTGTTGAGAAAGTAATGGGAGGTCATCAGATCCCAACTAGAAAAATTTAAGACTTCTTCTCTTTTCGTTGATACTGGATCACCCTGTAAGTGAAAATAATGATGTTTTTTCAATTTCGTAACCACAAGGAATCATTACATGAGAAAATTTCAGAACATCTGCTTGGCACCGTCATACAGGGCGATCAAGAAACATTTTTTTAGGAGTGAAATATCATGGTCCGATAAACCTAGGTCGGTAAAATTATTTTGAATTTGGCAGTTTTGTCACCTTTCATAACTACCTTCCTCAAATTTTTCTACAATAGAAAAAACAGAACTGGACTAGAAAAATTCTCAACATTCTACATTTTCGGCGATATCGAATCACCCTGTTAGTCAAATTTATGATTTGTTTTTATTGTAACATCTGCAATGAAGTTATTCATAAAAAAATCTAAAAACTCTGCTTGGCATCAGCATACAGTGTGCTTATCCATAATTGATATAAAAAAAAGTTATTCAATCAACTAGTTTATTGAAGACAACGACTAATGGTCAAGAAATTTCAACGTTGATAGTTCGAGACCGTTAGTCGCCAGATTAATAACCTAGTTGATTACAAGATTTCTCCGATGACCTCAATATTAATTGTGTATAAATTCTTGATTGAAATATATTCTCATTTTGCACAAGACATACATTGGACATAATATAATTTCTATGTTTTTATGTTTCAGTAAAATTTTGCATTTGAGCATTTAAATGGGTCATTAATGATCAATTTTGTACACATTAAAATCACCTTTTATTTCGAGGTCGGCGAATTATTATCATATTGTAATTGGCTTGAAATCAAATCTATCATCATTTAAATACATGTATGTGAACATCATGTATCATATTTCATCTTATAAATTCCCTTGAGAACAGAGGTGATTAGGTCGAGATTTAAATTTGAAGTTGTACAAATTACAAACAGGATGTGATTTCGACTTTCCTGAAAATTGTGCTTTTAGCTCAAAAATTTTCTTTCTGAAAATGGTTCCAAGTCTGTAGGGCAAAAATCAAGGGAATGGCGAATGATCTGCAATGTACCGGAAACGCCAATTGAATAATCATTCTTTTTCTCTTCTTTCATTCAGAGATGATATTCATTGACCACCCTTGTTTTTTCTGATAAATTGTTTTTAGGCCATTTAAATTACAAAGGTTGAGAAGCAGGGTGATCCGATATCACCGGAAATGTAAAAAGTATAGAATTTCCCTTGGCTGGGTCTGTTGATGATTTTTATTTTTCATTAAGAATTAACTCTTCGTGGTTATAAAAACGAAAACGAACAAAATGCAAACGTACAGAGCGATCAGAATAAAAAAATTGAAAAAATCTAATCTGATTTATTCAATTTAGAAAATATTGGAACATAGTTGTCGTGAAATCTATAAAAACTTTCAAATTTCAACAATCAGCCTGTAAATCCCAAACGAAGGCTATCAAGTGATTAAATCATAGTGATGCGGATTCTCCTTGGTTCGATTAGAATATTGAAAAGAAGAAACTTCATATTTTCATAGCGAGATATTCGATTTGAGTGAAATTCATTTTGTGAAAGAAAATTCATACTGAATAATCAAGCAAAATATTATAAAAATCATCAGAACCATAGAATTTTTTTTTAATATTGATCTTTCAAATACCTATTCAATTTTTTGAATAATTTCCATAATATAATTCCGATCGTGCTGAAATTTTGCATTCATAAATTGAGCATCAAGTCTTATACAAATCTTGAGGTAATAAAATTTTGCGTCACCAATGAACGAGCGCTCAAGAGCACCTGCTCAGGAACCGACCGTCGTTAGCACGATAACTTGTCCTAGAGATTTGAAATTTTCAGGGTGAGTTTATTGAAGAAATGTCTCGATTGAGTTCGTTAACCAGCCAGATTGTACAGGGAGTTCTATAAAATATGGCCGTTCAAAATTTTTGTTCATTAATATCTCAGACAAAACAAAGCCAATCGAAATGAAATGTTGCGGCGACATTCAAGATACGATTAGAGTTAAATATTTGTTTGTGAATGAAGAATGATATACTTAATTTTCTTGCAAAATTTTGTGGCCATAATGTTAACAGAACCATAAAAAATTCAGTTGGAATATTGAGAAAAAAACAGTATATATCCGCTTCGAGTGAAATTCATTTTATGAATCAAAACTGATATAGGTACTGAATGTTCATGCAAGATTTCAAGAGGATCGAGCCATCGCAACCATTAAATTTATTTTTTCATTTAATGTTTACCTATTTCATTTTTCGGCTAATTCCCAGAAGATTATTCCGATCGTGCTGAGATTCTGCATTCCATATAAAATTCTGAGATGAAAGTCTTATTGTTCCACCAATAAACGTGCTCTCAAAAGCTCCTGCTCGGTGCTTTCCTTAATTTTTTTATCGCTTGTTCTCCTTGAACGAGAACTTTATCGTTTTGTACAAATGTCTGTAATTTTCGAATTTTAAACCTTAAGTGGTCTCAAACGATAATACTACCTTATGACGAATTCATGGTCAAATTTATTTCGGTCTTTGGGGCCTTCCGGCCGTTAGCACAATAACTTTCGAACGGATTGTTCTAGAGACTTTAAATTTTCAGAGTGATTTCTGTTCCCAAATCACTCGATTGAGTTCGTTAATCAGCCAAATCGTATTCCATAAAATATGTCCACTCCGAATGTTTGTTCCTCAATATCACAGACAAAACGAAACCCATCGAAATGAAATATTGCGGCTGTATAGAAAATGCTCATAATAAGCCTCATGCAAAATTCAAAACTTCATATTTCCCTAGAGAAATAACCGATTCGATCGAAATAAGTTTTATAAATGAATAAACACTGAATGTTCATGCAAACTTGTTTGGCCATAGTGTTAGCAGAACCATAGAAAATTAAATTAGAGTATTGAAAAAAAAATCCTTATATTTCCATAACAGGATATCCGATTCATGTGAAAAATTTTCTGTGAATGGAGTCTATTATATGGAATGAATTTTCAAGCAGAATTTTGTGGTCATAGTGTCAACAAAACCATAGAAATTTCAACTGGAATATTGAGGAGAAGAATTTCTATATTTCCGTATCAGGATATCCGATTCGAGTGAAATTTATCTTTGAATGAAGACTGATATTACTCAATGTTTATGTAGAATTTCAGGAGGATTGAATCATCAGACCATAGAAAACTTGAGACTGAAAAATTTTAGACTTAAAATTTCAAAACAAATTCAGACTGAAAAATTTTAGACTGAGAAATTTTAAAATCATAAGTCATTGTCTGAAATTTTTAGTCCAAAATTTGTTATTTTCAAGTTTTTCAGTCTAAAATATTTCAGTGAATTTTCAAATCTAAATTTTTTTAGTCCAAAATTTTCAGAACTAAAATTTTTTCGTTCAAAATTCTGAGGACTAATTTTTATTCTGTAATTTTTTTTGGATTTCTCAGTCTCGAATTCTGGACTGAAAAATTTCAGACTTGAAAATTTAGACTGAAAAATTTTAAACGAAAGAATTTTAGACAGAAATACTTCCGACTAAAAAATTTCGGACGAAAAATTTTAGATTCAAAAATTTCAGACTAAAAAATTTTAGACTGAAAAATTTTGACTGAGAAATTCAAGACTCAAAAGTTTTAGATTGAAAAATTCTAAAACAAAATTCAGACTGAAAATTTTAGACAGAAATTTAGATTCATAAATTTCAGACGAAAAATTTCAAACAAACAATAATGAACAAAAAAAATTCCAGACTAAAAAAATTTTAGACTCAAAAATTCCAGACTAAAAAATTCTAGATTGTGAAATTCAAGACTTGAAAGTTTTGGACTCAAAAATTTCAAAACAAAATTCAGACTGAAAAATTTAAGAATGAGAAATTTTAGATTCATAAATCATATCTGAAATTTTTTAGTCCAAAATTGTTTTTTCAAGTTTTTCAGTCTGAAATTTTTCAGTGAATTTTCAAGTCCAAAATTCTTCAGTCCAAAATTTTTCAGTCCAAAATTTTCAGAAACTAAAATTTTTTCGTTCATAATTCTGAAGACTGATATAAGTCTTAAATTGTTGAGTCTGAATTTTTTTAGAATTTTTCATTTTAAAATTGTAAACTGAAAAATTTTAAACTTGAAAATCCAGACTGAAAAATTTCAAACTTCAGACTAAAAAATTTCAGACAAAAAATTTTAGATTCAAAATTTCAGACTAAAAAATTCAGCCTAAAAAACAAAAGATTTTAAGGACAAATAAGAAAAAAAGACAAAAAATTTTGGACTGAAAATCAAAATTAAAAGACTGAATATTCCAAAACAAAATTAGACTAAAAATTCAGACTGAGAAATTTTAGATTCATAAAGTTCAGACGAAAAAAATTTCAAACAAAAACAATAAACGAACAAAAAATTTCAGTGAAAGTCCAAAATTTCAAGTCTGAAATTTTTTCGTTCAAAATTCTCAAGACTAAAACTTTTCAGTCTGAAACTTCTAGTCTGAATTTTAGACTGAAAAATTTTCAACAAAAAAATTGCAGTCGAGAGAATTGTAGACAAGACAACTTCAGACAGGACTAGGTATATCAGACTCAGAATAAAAAAAAATTTTTGGTTGGAAAATTTTCTTAGAAAAGGACCCCGCACATTTTGTATGAGAATTGGCTCCCGGTGGATTTGGCTGAAAATTTGATATGATGTTCTACTAATCCTTCTGATCAAAAGTCTATACAGTCACGAAGCTGAAAAATGCATACTTCTAGGAGTTTTTAGCGATTTTTTGTATCCATTATGGCTTACGTATTACCGTTCACACAGAAATGTTTGAGATATTTCGTGATTATTGAAAGCAGATTCTGTCAATTCGAAATATCTCAAACATTTCTGTGTGAACGGTAATACGTTAGCCATAATGGATACAAAAAATCGCTGAAAACTCCTAGAAGTATGCATTTTCAGCTTCGTGACTGTGGAGACATTTGATCAGAAGGATTAGTAGAACATCATATCAAATTTTCAGCCAAATCCACCGGGAGCCAATTCCCATAATATGTACGTAAGCCATAATGGATACAAAAATCGCTAAAAACTTCTAGAAGTATGCATTTTTCAGCTTTGTGTCTGTTTAGACATTTGATCAGAAGGATTAGTAGAACATCATATCAAATTTTCAGCCAAATCCACCGGGAGCCAATTCCCATACAAAATGTGCGGGGTCCTTTCAGACCGAAAAATTTTCTGGAAAATTTATGCATAAAAATTGTAGACAAAACAATTTTAGACAAAAAATTTTGGATAAGATAATTTTAGACAATACAATTTTAGACGAAAAAATTTTAGAAAAGAAAATTTCAGACAGAATTTTTCAATTATTTATACTTTACATATTTTTTGAATTATTCCCAGAATATAATTCCGATTGTGTTAATGTTCTGCATTCATATATTTGGTATCCATCTCAATCCTATATAAAATTTTGAGGTAATAGTTGTATAGCTCCACTGATGAACTAGCGCTCTAAAGCTCCAGCTCAGGAATTTTCTTAAATTGTTTATCATCGTGTTGGATTCTGAACAAAAAATGATAGCACTATAGTAACAAATTTTTAGAAAAGCTCTGTGAGCAAGAGCTTTTGAGCGCTCGCTCATTCGTGGAACAATGAGACTATAAGGTACCTCAAAATTTTATATGGAACCTGATATTGATACCAAATATACAATAAATGCAGAATATCAGAACAATCGGAATTATATTCTGAAAATAATTCAGAAATGAAATATGGCTTTGATGATGCGATTATCTTGAAATTTCAATGAAAATTCAGTATATCAGTCTTCACAATATAAGTTTCTTACTAATCATTTGTAAAATATAAATTTCACTCGAACCGGACATCTTTTTATGGAAACATAAATTATCTTTTTCTCCATATTCCAATTTTTATGGTTCTGTGTACACAATGGCCACAAAATTTTGCATGAGGCTTATAATGAGCATCTTACATGTGGACGCAACTTTTTATTTTGATTGGTTTCGAATTGTCTGAGATATCGAGAAACAAAAATAATGAATGGCCATTTTTTATGGAACATGGTTTATGACCATTTTCGTCCCAAAATAAGAAAATTACAGACATTTGGGCAAAACGATATAGCACTCGTTTAAGTAGAATGAGCGATTAAAAAAAACAAAAATGAATTAAAACATCTGAAAAAATTGTAAGAATGAAAAACTGAGTGTTAGCATAATTTTTTTCGCAGAATCCAACGCAATTTACGATCAAAGTTCCCAACAGAAAATATTTTCTCGATATTTTGAGAAATTTTTGAGAGAATACAATGATTTCGAAGAAAATATATTCAGAAATGACTACTCAATTCAAAAAGTAAGCATTGAAAAAAATATTTACAGAAAGTTTATTTTCGCTCCCGGTACAAGCGGGAGTACCCATGCTCTGAATATATTTTAGGCCAGTAGAGAATTTCAAGCGATATCATATTCCCAGGAAAATATTCTTAGGGAAAATTTTGGCAACGTTGTCGGAGGACTTATCCACTGCAACACGAAAATGAAATTATACGCCGGAGGAACTATCCATCGCGTCTTAAAAATTCTGTATACTTCGGAAGACTCAATGACCGTAATCTGAATAAAAAATATACTGTCGGAAGACCTAGAACTGGACTTTGATCGGAAGACCTAATGATAGCAAAATGTATGAAGAAAAATAAATTTAGTGCTCAATGTTTTGACGGATTCGTAGTCTATACCCATAGGGTAACCAGTATTCGCAGAGAAATCTGATATATATGCACGTTTTCTGGGGGAAGACCTATTGCTGGATTCTTGATGGAGGAGCTATAGATATAGGGATGTAAATATATATATATATATAATTCATAAAGGGTCATTCTCACCTCCAAAATAGAAACTCAGGTTGCGCTGCCACCTCATATATAGGCCTCTCACCTCCGAAACCGGAGGTGACAACGTTTTGCCTTGTTTTTCGCATTTTTGAGATCAGCAGAGTGCCAGGATAACATATCAAAAGTTTTTGTGGAGGTCACTTACGACCATTTTTGACTATCTCGCTATCTTTTAGTTCGAGTATATATCACCGGCGCTAGTGAGCTGCCTTATATATGAAGGAATAAACAGAGGAGAAAGAGAAAGAGACTGCGATACCACCTCTTTGAATGGCAACATTGCAATCCTCATTGCTCGGCCGTGTTACGGTCGTTAAATGACGTATGCATCATAAAAACAGAAAACAGCTGCACTCTTAGGTATTTTGATTCTTCAATATTTATTCCTTCGCCTTTTAGGATAGCTTCCGAACTTGTTCATGAAAACGAATGAAGATTCGAAAATCATCACTTGGAACGCCAGACCTGGTTTAAAACACCCTCCTGGCCCAAGAGCATCAAAAGTGTTTTGTATCTAAATATTGAAGGTATTTATTCGAATATTTTTAAGTTTCAATTTTGTAAAAACGGCGAGGCAGGGTTTTTTCTACTGAGGTTTTCCCTGTGCTCTGGTATCATACGACAGAATAGTATGGTACCCCGTTTTGCACCAACCTCAGCTAGGGACTTTTTTGTTTCATGTATTGTATTTTTAGCTCTCAGTTCAAAAGAATATATATATATATTATTTTTATTTTGTACCAACTGTATTTGAAATGATGAAGTAGGTTGACTTTAAAATAATTTGTGACCAGGGGCCTATTGCAGCAAATACTTTGTAACTTTACTCTGAACTTTACACTTTCAAATGAATAATGTTCCAAGAAACGCATTCATAATTGGAAAGTGCAATGTGGAAACGCAAGCGGATAGTGAAAAACACTTCGCAGAAATTAAATTTTGTGAGGAATTTGTGTCAGGATTTACGTCCATGTTATCAATAATAAAAATAATTTTTTCAGGAGTTTGTACTGTAATGTTTTCGGTTAAATTTCTTTAAATCTTCACTTACATTTCGGATCCAGTTGATCCTTCATCAAGGCTAAAAAAGTGGAAAAGTACATTTTAAAATTGCAGAGTTCGCCCTAGAACAGATACCCACCTCGAATTTTTATCAATCTAACAAACATTATAAAATCCATCATTTTTGAAGGTGTTCTTCTAATTGTAATGTATTAATTTTCTTTATGTTTTAATTGTGTGATCAACTTTTTAACGCTACAAGGAAATTCGTGCGTGTGTTGAACAAAAAGTTAGGTTGGAGTTTCGAATAATGTTAGTTATTTATATTTTATTTTCATTATGTATTATTCATGAAAGATACAGTCAGAATTTTTTTTACTTATCAGCCATAACTCAATGTTCCATCATTATTGTCAATCAAACTATCATAAATTCTGATTAGGTGTTGAGAATCCTCTCTGAAGTGAACAGTTTTATAGGTTATGATATCAATCATTCCGCTCATTAACCTTCTGTTATATTGCTGCTCTATGTCTGATATTGTAACCCTTTAAAGTCAAACTTTGTCCCTCTGTATGAGTGTGTGCCGTCAGTACTGTTTTTTGTGCATTGAAATTTCTCCGAGTCATTAGTGTATTGTCTGATCCGTTCTTGAAGAAGTTGCTTTGTCTGACCTATGTAGCTTTTTGGCAATTACAACAGTCAATCTTATGGATCAGTTTCCGATTGTTTCAAAAGATGTGTTTTGTCCTTAATTTGGTGTAAAACAATCTTTTATTATCAAATTTGTTATAGAACGCAGCTGAACAATTATGTTCTCTGAAAGTTTTATTAATTTTATGACAGAATTGGAAAGTAGATTAAACCTACAGAATTTTTCGATGTGGTCTGTGATGATGTTATTAGTTGGTGTTATCTGTCTGTATTATCCTGAGTGTCAAAACATTTGATGCAGTAGTTGATCGTTTTGTTTACGATAGTTATTGTTGCATGTTTCCACATAATGTATTGGGCAGTTATTACTTATCAGTATTTTGTGACCTTTTATAGATTTTCAAAATTATATTCCTCACTACTTAACACTACTGCTCTATTTATTAAATTCATTGCAATGTTTTCCTTTTGTGTGGCACTGTGGTTGGATAAGTAGCTAATACATCCATTTGAATTTATGGGTTCTATCTACCAGTTCGTGTTGAGTTATTTTCATTTCTGGTTAAAAACTTTGTCCAAGAAAGAAATGCTATTATTTGTTTCTTTTCTAAGGTAAATATAATGTTTTGTGAAATGAGTTGAATACATCGAGAGTTTTTTCAATTTCGTTTTTGGGAACTAAGAGTAAGGTATCTTCAACATATAATTTCATCAGCGGAATCACGAAACAATCATGAGACTCAAAATCAAATAAAGCCTGCATTATCAAATTTGTGAAAGTGTACTCCCGGAGAGCCCATTGCTGTACCATCAGTTTGTTTATAATGATCATTGTTGAAAGAAAAATAACCATTGTTGAAGCATAAGTTACAAGGTTAAAAACTCATCTTCATTCGAATAAGTGAAGTTTTTTTATGTACTGCCACTGTGATGCTATAGTCTATTTGAAAGCTAGGAGACTTGATGCTACTTACTACTGGTCTTAAGTTGATATTTCGTTAGTGAGTTTTCTTAGGAAATAAATTTCAGGTGTAACACTATTGTGAGAAATTAATGATTATATTCTACTTCAGATATACTAGAGTTAGATTTCAGACTTTTCTTCAAGAAATTATTAATTTTATTTTGTGTTTTTTTAGTAGGACCAGATTTCAGGTTTTCATATGTTGATTCGTTATTTAACATTTTTTCGGTTTCAGGGGTGTAACGCTTAAAACGATAAAACATTAATAGGATGGTGTTACCATTATCATAGTTTCTATTAATGATGTTCGGATGGTCTCTCACAAATTTTGATGTAGTCCTATAATATTTGTTCAGAGGATAATTTATTGGTTTTGGTCTTATAAAGTTGTTCAATCCTACACATCTGTTCCTATTGAATTTTTTTCTTCCTCGTTGTTGGTGATTGTGTGTGTGAAGTCTTCAATATCTTTGATCAACTTAAGTTTTGGCAACCGCTGTGGTACATGCTTTGGACCAAGTCCCAAGACGATCTTCGCTTCTTCAGGTATAGTAAAAGTACCGAAGAAGGATTAACTGTTGACCAACTGTTGGGTTTTGGGGCCCGTTGTACGAAGGAAAATAAATGGCTTTTCTCTTTCAACTTTTTCAATTCAATCTATTGACAACTACTGTCATATCACAACTAGATCAAAAAGGGTTCCAACATACTCCGGCCTAAGGAATTCTCTCTTTCAAAAGCCTACCATATATTGATTTCCTCATGTCTGGCTGTCGAATGGACTGACATTCTTCATGGTCTTCTGAATTCTGAAAACATTCAACATCATCATCCTGGCAGCATCGCCAGGTTTTGAGCCCCTTTATACAGGGTCTTTATAAATGATTGTAACAGCGCAGTTGGCCTTGGATTGCAGAATACCAATCTCTAACCAATCAGAGCATAGCATGATCCCAGAATTCTGTGGTTTGCATAATCCAAAGCCAACTGCGCGTGTAACAATCATTATAGAGACCCTGTATATACAAAGGAAAGGAGTGACTTTTCTCTTTTAACTTTTTTCAATTCAATCCGTTGACAACCACTGTCACTAACACAACTAGATCAAAAAGGTTCCAACTGTTAAGAAATATGATGGCAGAGTCCGATGAAATAAACCACAAGACAATCTTCTATTATCTAGTTTAATCTAAAAGTTATTTCCATTTCACCTTGTTACAACATAACCTACTTATACTTAATATAATTTCTTCTAGAAACTTCTCCTATCTTGTCATTGTCGGTGTCAAACGAAAACCACAGATATCTGGATATAGACAGTCATAGAATATTACACTAACACCAACAAGTACCTATAATTGGTTATGCGTTGGTCTGTGTAGTAACTTTGAATGGTTGGTTTTGGTTTCCACTAGTTTTTCAAATCTTTTGATGTTAGTCTTCTTAATTTTTATTATAAGTTCAAGAAATGTTTTCGCTCATATTTTTAATGGTGTTCAATATGTTGGGACACAAACTTTTTTTTATTCCAAGATGTTCATTATTGTTCTAATTGGATTCTAATTTGGATTTTCGAAATTTTCTCATGCATCTTTATATATTTCGAAACAAGTGTTTTCTACACTCATCGAGAACTAATTGTTTATTCTTTTATTTGAAGTTGCTTCAATGTATTTATATTGAGCGAATAAACTTGAATGTTGATTGATTGATCTGTCAACCAATGAGCATAAGGATGTTCTTCCAATTGTAAAGTATGAATTTTCCTAATGTTATTAATTATGTGATCAGGGAAAACTAGATCTACATCTCAGTAGAAAAGTGACTCTGTTTTCACGATTCTAACCTCCTATTGATCTCATTTTGCAAGGAAACATATTTCATTACCATAGATCTCTCAATTTGGCTAAATAATCCCCCAGGTGATCTGTATCAGGATTTTTGTCCATGTAATCAATAATAAACACCAATTTTTTCAGGAATTTAGATTTTAATATTTTGGGTTGAATTTCTTCAATTTACAACGTTTCGGATCCAGTAAATCCTTTATCAGGGCTAAAAAAGTGACAAAGTACAGTTTAATATTGCAGAGTTCGCCCTGGCGAGCAGCAGAACAGGTATCCATCTCGAATTTATCTCAATCTAACAGACATTCTTTAAGATCTATCATTTTGGAAGGTGTTCTTCTAATTGTAATGTATTGATTTTCTTTGTGCTTTCAATTGTGTTATCAACTTTCTAACGCTACAAGGAAATTATTTAATTGTAGAAGTACGTGCGTGTGTTAAACAAAAAGTTAGGTTGAAGTATCGAATAATGTTTAATTATTTCATCTGTTCCCAAGTTTTGTGATCTGAGTAGGCATCCGAACCCACCCGCCCAGGCGCCATCTGCATCACATGAACTAGAACATATAGAGCGCAAACAAGTTCAAAATCAATCCACAAATCAAGATTATAGGGACACTAAACAATGAATTTGCCGATTAATACACAATAAAACAATATTTGATAAATCTTGAGTATATTCACCCCAGCTCACCAACCTTTCAATTATATTGATATATTATTTATTTTTATCATGTATTTTTGATGAAAGATATAGTCAAAAAAAATTTTTTTACCCATCAGTCATAACTCAAAGTTCAATCATTACAGGCTGACTCACAAAGAAGAGTACATAATATATATACCATCCACACAGGGGAGATATTCAGCCAAAAATCAAATACCTATTTAAAATTGCCCCCTCCTTTTGAAGATGGTATTCAGGCTGAATTTCGGTTTCACTGAAATTTCGATTCATTATAACTTTGAATGGCTAGAAATACAGTATATTTGTGCTTGAAAGAATCCCTAGCGGGAAAGTTTTCGGGTAGTTTTGATATCTTCCATTTTTAATTCTTTTTGGTGCTGAATCCGAATCTGAGGTTTGCTAAAAAAATTTCGTGACCGAACATAGAAATAAATACAAAGAAAGATGAAAATCTCATTCTTGGTCAGTTTTTTTGCTCATTTCTCGGAAACTATCAACATTTCGTGATAAAACTTTCCATACAAAATGAAAGTACTGTTCTGGCTCAAATTATAGTTGAAATGAGATATTTTCTATGGCTCAATAAATGAAAAAAAATTTAATTCTATGGCTCGATGATACGATCCTCTTGATATTTTGCATGAACATCAGTATATCAGTCTCGATTCATAAAAAAAATTTCGCTCGAATCGGATATCTTGTTATGGAAATATAAAGATTCTTCTTTCAATTTCCAATTGAATTTCTATGGTTCTGTTCACTCTTTGGTCACACAATTTTGC